>JAJIBD010012769.1:0-32472 GCA_021461705.1 Cryptotis parvus | reverse complement strand
CCCACTAATATGATCTCCAATATCTCAACTAGCCAATAGGCAACACATTCTCTTCTTTATGACCATCATAAATATTTATTGTTTGGATCCTTTCTACATATTTTTCATGTATTAACTCATTTTAGCCTCACCTGAACACTAAAAATGCTCCAACGTTTGGTAATTCTGTGCCTTAGTTTTCCTCAAAGTATTCAGAATATATAATATACTAAGTGGGATCAAAATTTTACTCCTGTTTTTTCAAAAGATAAAAAATGGTAAAAATGTCTTACCTTCTATGCCCAATCTAATCTTCTTAAGACCCCTCTCCTTCAAAACTGATTTGGCCACATCTCTGTTTTCAATGTACTTGAAAAATCTATATAATTTTGTGCTATAAATAACTGGAAACAAAAAAAGAAAATTCTTATTAAAATCAAAGTACCTGGAGATGAACCTAAATTTATATTATCAAAGAGGCCCAAATCATGGATGCAGTGATGCCAAAGGATAACTAGCCAACATGACAGGACAATTCAGTACAGTTAATTTTTAAGCAAATGTCTACTTATATTGAATCAAAAAAAGCTTTAACAACCAATCAGGTAACCCAATCCATCGGAAGAATCTTCTTCTGAGAGATATATCATGTACAAACTTACTGAAATGGGATCTGCCCCAATTTCTCCCAATAAAAGAACCCCCCCAAACAGTTGCTATCACACAGGCAAAGGACTTTACTATGATGCCTACAAGCCGCTCTCCTTAGGAGGGGGAAACTGCCTTGTCAGAGAGCATGAAATGGACACATCTTACATTTAATGGATTCAGTAGCTATTAATTCCCCAAAAAGGCAAAGACCCTCCCCACAAACTGTTTTTCATTCAGGCGATCAGCCCCATTTTAATACTGATGTTAAAAATGGCAGATTCGAGCATGTTCTGCCTTGGTTAGTCTGTTTAGAGCAAACTGGTTTTGCAAAGGACAGACACTCCACTGACAACATGTTGAGTCTTGAAATGAGCTGGGAACTTCAGGGAGTTAGACTGAAGGGCCTTCCTCGCCTCCTCTCTCTCAGGTGGAGTTATCTCCCTTAAAAGGTGAACTGCAAAGGTTTTTTCAAAAAAGAAAAGACACTCACAAACCAAACATGCTGGTTTAGAGGGCCATAAAAGGAAAATACGTATAACAAATGCTACTCACGGTGTAAATTTGTGATTTTAACTCTTACTAATTACTGATAAAGATAAGGGTGGTTGATAGAATACATAATGCTACAATGTAACAGTTAGGAAAATCAGGCTGAGGTGTGTTTTTTTTTTTTGTTTGTTTGTTTTTTTGCTTTTTGGGTCACACCTGGAAATGCTCAGGGGTTTCCTGGCTCTTTGCTCAGGAATTACTTCTGGCGGTGCTCAGGGGACCATATGGATGCCGGGGATCGAACCCAGATCGGCCCGTGCAAGGCAAATGCCCTACCCGCTGGACTATTGCTCTGGCCCCTGAGGTATTTTTTATCTCCTCAAAAGAATCTTCAGGTTGGTAGAAAATAAAATATATTTATATTTAGAGTATTAAGTAAAATATTTTCAGTCATTTTAAGCTTTTCAGAGCTTACTATCAAAACAAGACCACAAACCAAAAACCATCTGAAATGCAAAGTTCTACAACCAACTAAGAAAAATCAGTTCTATTATAATTTCTGTATTACTGTGTTATTTCTGTGCTATGGTCTGCTCTACTCTTGAATCAAACTTTTGAAAACAAAAAATTTCACACATTCTACCTTCACTATAAAAAATTAGTTCATGTCCTTTGGTTTTTGGTGACCTCTCACTCTTCCTGAATTTTGCTCAAATTCTTAGTCCACACATGACTATAGAAAATCACTGTCAGCAAAGAGTCTAGCAATATGGAAATAGCAAACAAAATATAAATTTCTATAATATTTCTGAAAAAGGTCATACTGCTCATTAAAGTATACCATGCAGAAGAATTACTGGCAATGTAAATTCTGAGGCGTATTTATAATGTATTAAAGAATATTTTTAAACTCTTCCCTTAAAAAACAAAAAGAATACCTACTTGGAGTCTGCCTTATTTTTAGAAAAAAAATAAGGTGGTCAACCCATCAGGAGTAATTCCTGAGTGCAGAACCAGGAGTAACCCCTGAGCGTCACCGGTGTGACCCCAAAAAGCTAAATATATAAATAAACAAACAAACAAATAAATAAATAAATAAAAGGTGGTCAAGTAAGAAATTACAGGGTCTAGCACTTCCTTTATTGCAGTGCTTTTTACTCTACACGCACTAAGTCCACACATATTAGAGCAAAGAACAAGATGTTAGCTAATCATTCTTTCAATTGCATCTTCTCAATCTGCAAAAACTGGTCAAATATAATCCTCCCATTCCACTTTTCCAAAATCAAAGCACTACAAGAAAGGTTTAGATGTAAAATAAAAGTCATTACCACCCAAGAAATAATATTTAGGTTAGATACTGTAAACCATAATGCCCAAAAGGAAACAGAGAGAGTGATAGAAGAAAAAAAAAGTGTCTGCCATAAAGGCAAACTTTTGGAGTGGGGTTGGAAGGAGGAAAACTGGGACACTGGTGGTGGGAAATCTACACCAGTGGAGGGATGAGTGTCAGAACACTCTATGATCAAACCTAATCATGAACAACTTTGAAACTACGTGTCTCACAGTGGCTAAATAAAAATAAATTTAAAAGTAAATATCTAATGATAGATTAATAAAGCTTTCTGAGGTTTACTGATCTATCAATATATACTTTATGTCCTCCAGGATTACATATGCTAGTGAAAAACAATTCTGAATTTAAAGCCACCCAAGGGGTCAGAGCGATAGTCCAGTGGGTAGGCCATTTGCAATGCATACAGCCAACCAGGGTTTGATCCCCGGCATCCCATCCTGGTCCCCTGACCACCGTCAGGAGGTAATTCCTGAGCAAAGAGCCAGGAGTAATCCCTGAGCATTGCTGGGAGTGACCCAAAAAGCAAAATAATAATAATAATAATAATAATAATAATAATAATAATAATAATAATAATAGTAATAATAATAAAATAAAAAAATAAAGCCACCCCTGAAATCAGTGAAGTGATGCTACATATGAAGTTATCGCAAATAAACCATCAAAGTTTTTTTAACCACTACTCCAGAATTTACTTGCCAAGGATGCTTTTAAAAGCAAAGGATGGACTGTAGATGCAGAGCTTGTTTTAGTAAAAGCCTTTTAGAACTGCAAAAAACAGAATGAATGATAAAATAAAATAAAAATGAAATAAAAATAAAAGCAAAGGGGAAAAAAATCTATCAAGACCCAGATACTCAACAAATAGCAACCATTTCTGTGCATGGTTGGGCTGTGGACACGCTTTCCGTAATGGACCAGCTAGTAAATACTTCAGGCTTTGCCTGTCATGTAGTCTCTGTTACAAATAGTCAATGGAGCCTCTGCAGTATGAAAGCATTCACAGACAATGCATTAAGAAACATACTAACAAAGACAGGCAATGAACTGGACTGGGTCATAGGTCAGAGGCTGCTGACTCCTTGTGGATAGAAGAGATCAAGTATAAAAGATTTTTCTTTTACACAAGTTTATCTTAAATATTACAAAAGATACAATCCATGCCACAATATTTACTTTGTGAATACTCTTCTCCCATCTGTGGTGGATACTCTTCATCCCAATCAACCACATCGTCATCTGTAAGCACCACTATGTGGCATTCTCGTTCCCCACTCTGGGCACTAGCAACCATAAGCGGTAGGATCATTTCTTCCAGATAAAATTCAAACTGTCTCGAGCACCATCATTTGATAACTCATGCATTAGGGCACCTGAAATGAAAAATATAATAATTAAATTTTCTTAATCACTGAACTTTCCCCACTCACATCCCATCTAATTACAGAGACTCATACATGTAATAACTGAATAATTGATTACCAATCTATATTATAGTATTAGTCATATTACTCACGTATCTCAAGATTTCCATCGTATTTTTTAATTCCCTAAATAGCCAAATTCTTAGCTCTATAACCACGTTCTCTTTCCCCTAACTTCTGATCCAATTTCAATCTCCTCGAACTGACATTCACTTCAACTGGTCAAGCTGCTTCAACCCTTGCACTTACCGTTTACCTCTGCTATGAATTTCTTTGAATCTCCTTCTTTATAAAGTATTATCTTACAACTATGTTGACAGTAACCTTCTTCACTCTTCCTTCCCTTTAGCAGTGACCTAATACCATATATTGTATATGTAATTAAATGGCATTATTTGCTTTATCTTTGATTTTCAGTCTTAACTTTTGAAGAATTTCTGGTCCCTCTAAAACTGGATTTGTCTAGTTTATTCGTGCTAATATTTCCAGAAAAGGGCTTGGTGCATTTAGGCAAGTCATTTAATATTTGCATAACAGTTTATGTCATAAATCTATTATAAACTACTTTTTTTAATTGAATAACAATGTAATAGACAATTAAAAAGCTGTTCATGATTGGGTTTCAATCATACAGTGTTCCAACACCCATCCCTCCACCAGGGAACATTTCCCAACACCAAAGTGCCCCGTTTCCCTCCCATCCAGCCCCTATAACTGCTTCTATGGCAGGCAGTTTTCTTCTCTCTCTCACTTCCTCTCTCCTTTTGCGCATTGTGTTTTTGCAAAACAAGACACTGAAGGGTCATCATGTATGTTCCTTTACCTACTTTCATACTCAGTTCTAGTTCAGGGTTACTATTCCCAACTATCACTGTCAAACTGGTCCCTACCTACCCTGTCGGAAACCGCTTTGCTGCTGAGCTGAGTGCTGGGGTGCAGCTGCGTTTTCCCAATAATACAGGGAGCAGGACAAGATCCCCTTCTGCCCCAGGGGGATCAGTGGGGTGGACAAAGACAAAGACTTGCAAATCCAGCAAAGCTTCAAAAATTTTTCACTCACAAATTCTGGCATTACAATCCACAGACAGGAGAACCCCAAACTTTAGTTCCTAGTAAACACAAGGTCAAATGTGCGTTATAGATCTCAGCCAAGATAGCCGCTACCGCGTGTTTAGGCCCAAGCAGGCAGAAAAGACTCCAAACACGAAGAGAGCTTAAATGGCCATAAGGCCCTTTCTCCGGTCCACCTAGCTTACTTTATTGGCAGAAGCCCTCCAAAGGACTCCAAGAAGCCCAGGATGGGCTGGGCTGTCTTGGGACAAAGCCAGGTGAATAACCTGACCATATATATATAAATGCAGATCTTCAGGTGGGCCCTTGCAATCAAGCTTCACAAATGCTGATGTGCTGGAGCTGACTCCCTGAGATAGGAATCTCACTCACTAGCAGAGTGGGGAGGGGCTGCATCTCTGAACCAGAAAGCAGTTCAGAATGTAATTTGTGGACAATGGCATTAACACTTCTTACCATGCATACACAGCCATCTGGTACCAGCAACTCTAGATCCCACTAAGGTCCATAATCCTCAAAATCATTCACTTTGGCATTTACCTTTAGAATCAGAGACATGACAGTAAGCCCGGAGGCACACTGGCATGTCTCTTTGAAACCAACAGAACTGATTACTTTATGGTTGATCCATAGAGGCCAAGTATCTCTTGGAGTGACCGCATGTCTAACCCCCGTGGGGAGCCATGGGGCAAAAGAGTATTGTACTGAAGCAAGCAAGATTCATAATAATATTTTTGCCATATAAAATTATGAAATCAGGGGGTCAGAATAATAGCACAGCAGGAAGGGCATTTGCCTTGCACGTAGCCAACCCGGGTTCAATCCCCAGCATCACATATGGTCCCCAAGCACCGCTGGGAGTAATTTCTGAGCAAAGAGCCAGGGAGTAACCCATGAGCATCGTAGGGTGTGACCCAAAAAGCAAACAGTAATAATAGTAATAATAATGAAATCAATCTAATTCTGCCTACACTCCCATTGTATCTGCTCGGAGATTCCCTAAAGGCAGGGAGCAGCTCTTAACGTAAGATAAATGTAGCATAGCAGGAGCCTAAGCTCAATAGGGCATGTCACCCAACAACCCTCCACTCTCAACTCCTTTTGTGATGGATTCCAACCACTGACAAACCCTCCTGGCACATTTTGACTGGAGATGGATATTAGTCTCATACTAATTTTTATACATCCCACAAATGAATGCAGTCATTCTGTATCTGTCCTTCTCTTTCTGACTCATTTCACTGAGCATGATACTCTCATGTCCATTTATAAGCAAATTTCACGGCTTCATTTTTGCTAACAACAGCATAGTAGTCCACTGTGTAGATATACCGGTTTCTTTATTCATTCATCTGTTCTAGGGCACTCAGGTTGTTTCCAGATTCTGGCTATTGTGAACAGTACTGCAACGAACATAGAAGTGCAGATGGTGCTTCTGCTTTCAGTTTGGGGGCTTCCAGGGTCTATTTCCAGGGATAGTATTTGAGCTGGGTCAAATGAGGGGCTCATGCCGGAGCGATAGTACGGCATGTAGGGGCATTTGTCTTGCACGCAGCTGGCCCATACCGGCCGGATTCGATCCCCGGCATCCCATATGGTCCCACGAGCTCTGCCAGGAGTAATTACTGAGTGCAGAGCCAGGAGAAACCCCTGAGCATTGCCAGGTGTGACTTTCCCCCAAAAATAAGACAAATCAGGGCTCAATTTCTAGTTTTTTGGAGGAATGTTGGATGACAGGTTTAGCTAGTTTGGGAGTTTTGTTGTTTAGCCCACTCCCAGCTTAATCTATTTAAGCCAAGATTCATTCTAATGAGACCTCTCTTCTATGTAAACATTGCTAGAGGGTGTGGCAGTTACAGAAGTCACCTTGACTGAATAACTTCTGACTTATACATCTACTAAGACTTCTATGATTTCTAGATTGGGCACAGCTCCTCTTTATACCCACTGCACCCAGGGTGGGACAGTTAGAATTTACCAGGAGACTACCAACCTGGCTACGTTGAGACTATAGGAAGACTATAGAAGGATCATACTAGTTTGCTCTAAGCAGGCGAGTGTGACCCTTTCAGTACACAAGATACTCAGAATCACCCTGGTGCAGATAGTAATAAGGACCTTGTGGGTACCATCTAGATTACATGAAGCTCATAAAGTTAAGATGTATTACTTTATACCAGCCCCCCTCTCTCTCTCCAGTGTTTTACATAAGAGATAATCTCAGAAGAAGAGATTAGTCCTTGGTGTAACCTTTGTTTATACCTGCAATAGGGTGTGGCACTACACTCTGTTTAGGGTTCTTTGTTGACATGACCCTCCCGGTTGGATTACTTTGGTGTATATAAGGGGACTGACTTGAGGCCCCTTCACCTTTTGACTTTGGGTCTTCAGCTTTGAGCTTTTGGCTCCTGTGGATTTTGGCTTTTTGCTTTTTGGTCTTTGGCCTTTTGCTCCCTTCTTCTGGGTAGGACTCAGCTCGGGTGAGACCCTCTCTTTTGGAACTTCATCTGTTCTCCCAGCGTCCTCGGAGGTAGAAGAGAACTTCTGTCCTGACACTGTCGGGGACCCGGCGGCATTCCCGACAGAGGAATGTTCATATTATTTTCCAAAGAAGGCTGGACCAGTAGGCATTCCCACCAGTAATGAATGAAGAATCCCTTTGTCTCCATATCCACACCAACACTAATTTTGTGCTTATTCTTTTTGGATGTGTGCCCAACTCTGTGGTGTGAGATGTTAATTTCATCGTTGGTTTGATTTGCCTCTCCCTGATGATTAGTGAGGAAGGGTATTTTTCATATGCCTTTTGGTATGCCATAATTCTGACATTTCTCACTGCTCACACTTCATTCTTCTGCTCATCCTGCCAGTTCCTTTTTTCAGTTCCTTAAGCCTATCCCATTCCATTTTGAGAGCTTCTGTAAATACTCTTCCTCTGCATCTTCTCTGCCATCATTCCTTTATGTCTGTCTTAATGTCACTAAATCGGGTGTTTCTCCACAGCCCCTCCCCCTTTCCTTTTTTTTTCTTTTTTGGGTCACACCTAGCAATGCTTAGAGATTATTCCTGGCTCTGCACTCAGGAATTGCTCCTGACAGTGGTCGGGCGACGATATGGGTAGGCAGGGATGGAACCCAGGTAAACCAAGAGCAAGGCAAAGGCCCTACCCACTGTGATATCACTCTTGCCCTCTCCACAGCCCTTTTACCTTACAATTCAATGGCATCTAATTTCTTGTGTTTTTCTATACTTAGGTTTAGTTTTTCTATACTCGTTCACGTCTGACATTCCCCTAGTCTACAAATTCCATAAAGACAGGGGCAATGTCTATATTTACTTACTTTAAGTCTAGATGCATGGGACTCAAAACATTTCATTAAAAAGAGGAAAGAAAAGAAATTATAAGTCCCCCAGTAATTCAGAAACACCAGCTGGTACTTAATGATCAGCCAAGCCTCAAGTGCTGACAGGTATGGCCCCCAAAAAACACATTTCTCAACTTAAAAATACGTATTAAGGGCCCAAGCGATAGCATAGTGAGGAGGACATTTGCTTTGCCTATGTTCAACTCTCCGCACCCCATATGGTTCCCCTGCCCAGATAATTTCTAAGCACAGAACCAGGAGTAACTCCTGAGCATTGCCAGGTGTGGCCCAAAAAGCCAAAAAATATGTATGTGTGTATGTGTGTGTGTATAAAATTTGAAAAGGAAAGATGTAAAATTTAGAGTAAGCATCAACACAGTAAACAAACATATTAATTCGTCTCTAAAATTAACATCAAAGAATTCCAGAAAGCTAAAATTATTTATAAGTGATTTTTTTTTCAAGTACAAAAGCAGGGTCATATTTGAGTATGTCTGAATCTGGAGATTACTATTCACAGAGAGGGAAAGAATAATGGTATCAGAAAGACACCAAGTGAACTATGATCCAAAAACACATATAGGAATAAGTAATCTAAGAAATGTTTACCAAGTCCCTGTTATGTGTCAAGCACTATGGACATAAAGTTGAAAAGGTACAGTCTTCAAGTTCGAACTATTTCAATGCCGGGGTAGGGAGAGTTGCAAGCGCACTGGTCTGTGTGTGTGGATATAAAATGCCACAATTCTGTGTGACAGAGAGAGGGCTTAGTCATTTCTGTATCTAGGTTGCAAGGCATTGCATAGAAAGGTTTTGTCTCTAATCTCTCTTTTCAATAGATTTGGAAATGTCAGTTTTTGATATCTGATTCCAATTCCGCCAGCTCTAACATGATGGAACCTTTCTTCTTAGGGCTTCTCAACTGGTGCTTTATTCAAACATAAGATCTCATTTTCCTTATCAGTATTACTCAGGAACATTATTTTCATTTCTGAAGCTCTAGGTCTTCATTACAGAATTCAGTCCTAGTTTTCAAAACCTCTTCAGTATTATACTGCTTGCCTAGGAAGAAAATGTAGATTCTAAAGAAACTTTTAACTGACGGCAGAATTATTACTTCAGATTTTCTTCACTCTGTGTCAAAGTCCTACAACATAAGTGAAAAATTATTTCTTCTGAACTAACCTTCCTGCTTCTGAAAACACAGTACCTTCTATACTCATCCAGTCCAGAAGGGGTTTAATTTCTAATGTTCACTGAAAAGGCTAATTTTCTCTAACATCAAAGATATTTTACTTGCCAGTCTTCCCTACTACTATATTAGGCCAGGATTTTATCCTTTCTGTTAATGAGGGAAGCCCTGCGCATGCGTGCCGGCACCCATGCAAATCTGTACATCCAGCAAGCAAAGTGGGATATCTGTCACTACACCTGCAGCGCCACGCTCGGCGGACAGCTCTGCCTTGCAGCTCTCGGACCCAGAAAGCCCGAAGGGAAGAAAGGAAGTCCAAAGGGAAGGAAGGAAGGAAGTCTAAAGGGGAAGGAAGGAAGTCCGGGCGAAATCATCAGATTGGCTTCCTAGATTTGGCAATCTCCAGTGGCCCACATCTTCCGGCCAACATCCATTGGACTTCCTGACACTCGAAAAGGACTGAAATGGAGAGCAAAGACTCACAGCTCCATCGGCAACCCTGGAAAAGATCCAGACCCATCCACCCCAGACCCACAGATGTGCTACTGTTGGAGGACAGATTTAGCTAATCTGGGAGTTTTTTTGTTTTGCCCACACCCAGCTTAATTTTATTTAAGTCAAGGTTCATTCTAATGAGATCTCTCTTCTATGTAAACACTGCTAGAGGGTGTGGCAGTTACAGAAGTCACCTTGATTGAATAACTTCTGACTTATACATCTACTAAGACTTCTATGTTTTCTAGATTGGGCACAGCTCCTCTGTATACCCACTGCAGATAATAATAAGGACCTTGTGGGTAGGACCTTGTGGGTACCATCTAGATTACATGAAGCTCATGAAGTTAAGATGTATTACTTTATATCAGCCCTCTCTCTCTCAGTGTTTTTACATAAGAGATAATCTCCCTTAGTCCTTGGCATAACCTTTGTTTATACCTGCAATAAGGTGTGGCACTACACTCTGTTAGGGTTCTTTGTTGACATGACAACCTCCAGATTGGATTACTTTGGTGTATATAAGGGGCTGACTTGAGGCCCCTTCACCTTTTGCCTTTTGGCTCCTCAGCCTTCAGCTTTTGGCTCCTGCTGCTTTTGGCTTTTGGCTTTTTGCTCTTTGGCCTTTTGCTCCTTCTTCTGGGTAGGACTCAGCTCGGGTGACATCCTCTCTCTTTGGTGGGAGACTTAGGCTCTTTTGTATGGTCTAAGTTCGGACCAGAGCTAAAGTTTGTTCATTATATTGGAGTGCTGTGGAACAGCTTTTGTACTATTAAAAGCCTTTTTGGAACTGCACCGGATTCGTGAGTTTTCATCTGTTCTCCCGGTGTCCTCGGAGGTAGAAGACAACCTCTGTCCTGACACTGTCAGGGACCCCGGCGGCGTTCCCCTGACATGTTACTCAGCCCCACGTAGAAGCAACCCATGGAGTTGACCTCCCTCGGCCAGCCCCCTGGACAAGACCAACATTGCTCAAAGGGGTCGCTCACACGTGCAGGGAAGGGGCCACACTGGCCAGACTTGGAGTGGGGATTTGGGCTCCTCCCGCCCTTTCCTCCGCCTCCATGCCAGCTATCCTGGAAGAGAGACCCACGTCAGACCCACAGCTCCATTAGCGTGCGGCTACGGTGCGGCCATGCAACATTCTTTGATAGTACTGATTTTAGGATCAAGTCCTCCCCAGGATCTTTTACATTTATACACTGTATACAGTTCTAGGCAGGTTCTAGCTAAAACCTGTCATCCCAGTAAGTCTAGCAAGAAGCCAAAGCAACCCACACACATGAGGTCAGTCATTTTCAACATCCAGACTCCATAATTCCTCAGACCTCCACCCAAGAGAAAACCTGATCTTTCCCCTTTAAGTGTCATCAGTAAATGCTCGAGATGAGAACCTTCTACTGAGAGTATACCACCTACATGGCAGAGTGTGGCAAGCTACCCGTGTTTTATTTGATATGTCAAAAACTAGTAACAATTTTGGACCTCAATACCATAACCTGAAGAATGGTTTGAGGCTCTTCCTGTCCCTGGAGCAAGCAGATACCCTTGGGCTACACTTGCTTGTGACAGGACATATGGAGATGTTACTGGTGCCCACTCAATAAACAACAGGAAGACAGTGATACAGTGATACAGACAGTTAATGCTTTTTGTATATTTAAATACTGCTATGAGGGCTGAATAGAAATATACAAGCAGTTAATAAAGTATATTTACTAAAATATATTAGTGTGTATCTATCTATCTATCTATCTATCATATTTGATCTATCTATCTATCTATCTATCTATCTATCTATCTATCTATCTATCTATCTATCTATCTATCTATCTATCTATCTATCTATCTATCTATCTATCTATCTATCTATCTATCTATCTATCTATCTATCTATCTATCTATCTATCTATCTATCTATCTATCTATCTATCTATCTATCTATCTATCTATCTAGGCCCGCCACCCCAATAGAGCCTCGGAAGAAGTGAGAAGAACCCCTGCACCATGATGGCAGCCATTTTCTTTTATTTCTTTTTTTTTCCAATTTATTTATTTTTTGTTTTTTGGGTCACACCTGGCGAATCTCAGGGATTACTCCTGTTCTTCACTCAGGAATTACTCCTACCAGTGTTCAGGGGACCATATGTGATGCCGGGGATTGAATCCAGGTAGGACGTGTGCAAGGCAAATGCCCTACCTCCTGTGCTATCGCTCCAGCCCCTATGGTAGCCATTTTCAAAGTCCAGATTCCGCAGCTCGTCAGAGCTCCACCCAAGAGAGAAGCCAATCTCAAGCCCAGCTCATCAGAACCCCACTCTAGAGAGAAGACTATTTCACAGACACAGATGGAGCTGCTACTCGTGTGGTACTTCAGTAAAGGCAAAAACTAAGAGTGCCCGCATGACAAAAAGCCTGGCAAGCTACCCGTGTCGTGATTTGATATACCAAAAACAACAACAGGAATGGTTTGAGGCTCTTCATGTTCCTGAAGCGGACAGAGACCCTTGGGCTCTACTAGCACATGACAGGGACAAATGGATATGTTATTGGCACCCGCTAGAGGAAACTGATGAACAACGGGAAGACAAGTTAAGTAAAGTGATTTAGTATATTTACTAACCTTAATATTTACTAACCCCAAACAAAAAATAAAGCAAAAACAGTTTTAGCTCAAAGAGGTTTTAGTGTACAGTTTCTAATATTTAGTAAAGGCAGGTATTTGCAGGAAAAATTTGTTCAGGGCCTTGAATTCACACCTCAAAAAATTTTATTTTTTTTTTTTTTTATTTGGCAGGGGGTTGGGGGATCTCCTGGCTCCACACTCGGGGCTCATACAGGTCTGATCTGGGACCATACTTGGGTCAGCTGAGTGCAAGACAACTGCCCAACCCACTCTACTATTCTTCTGGCCCCTATACCTTCTAAGACTTTTTTTTTCTCCTATCCAAATTCTGTATTGTTTTGCTTTTGCAATGTCCATTAGAAACCTCTGAATATCTAGTAACATAAGTAACCTTGGAACAATTACAAGTTATTACAAAATGCCAAAAAAAATTACACATATAAATGTATATATAAATATATATAATTTATATATATTTATATATATATTTATATATACATTTATATATACTTATATATAATATATATTTAAGTATATATATTATATATAAATATATTTATTTGTGTTATTAAACACAAATATATATGTATATATATATTTTTTTTGTTGTTGTTTTTTTGGGTCACACCTGGCAATGCTCAGGGGGTTACTCCTGGCTCTGCACTCAGGAATTACTCCTGGCAGTGCTCAGGGGACCATATGGGATGCGGGGATTGCACCGGGCCGGCATGGGCCGGCCATGTGCAAGGCAAACACCCTACCAGCTGGGCTATCGCTCCGGCCTCACATATATATTTTATTAGGGGCTGCATCCAACTGTGCTCAAGGACCTCTCCTGATAGGGTTTTGGGGATCATCTATTGTGTCAAGGATCAAACCAGGTGGCTACATGCAAGGCAAGTGTCTAAATCACATTATCACTCCAGCCCCTCACATAAAAATTTTTAGCTTTAATGCTACAATGAAAGTTAACAGTGATATAAATTATATTATAAATTATATTTATATTATAAATATAATATAAATTATATCCAAAGAACTACAGAACTAAAATCTACATCATTCTGAAGGAAGAGTAGTGACCAGAGAAATAGTACTGTTGGCAGGGCATTTGCCTTGCATCAGTTACACAGGGTCCAATCCCTGATACCCCATATGGTTCCCCCAGCACTCCCAGAGTGATACCTGAGTGCAAAACCAGGAGTAAGCTCTGAGCACCACCACTGTGGCCCTAAAGCCAAAACACAAGAGGGGGTGGGGGGACTGTAAAAAAGAGAAATTCTAGCACTTTTTTTTAATACTCGTATTTAATTACAAGAACTAAAAATGACCTCATGAATAAAAACAAACTGTGTAGTTAGAATCCATTAATTATAATAATAAACTCTCATGGTGTCAACTAAATCAAGGTGGACTACCATTTATTTCTTCTTGATATTTTATGGAGACTTTAAGAATGCTAGGCAAGAATGTTACTTAGGGATAGATTTGATTATGCCACTCATTTTCAAGTTAATTATAATAAGTCCAAAGAAGTATGATTGGGGTCACACCTGGTAAGGTTTATACTATTGTGCTCAGGGAACCATATGTGATCCTAGGACAGAATGGTTGTAGGTGTATGGCAAGCGCCTTTCTTCCTGTATCAAGTCTCAGGTTGGAATGTTTATGCTTTAAGTACTGATTATGCCTAAGCATTACATAGCGTCTTAAAATTTTGTGTTTCTGGGGCCGGGGCGATAGTCCTGAGCATCGCCAGGTGTGACCCAAAAAAGCAAAAAAAAAAAATTTGTTTTTTTTTTTTTTTTTTTTTTGGGTCACACCCGCGACGTTCAGGGGCTACTCCCTGGCTTTGCACTCAGGAATTACTCCTGGCAATGCTCGGGGACCATATGGGATGCCGGGATCGAACCCAGGCCGGCACAGGCCGCGCTGCAAGGCAAACGCCCCACCCGCTGGGCTATCGCCTCCGCCCCCAAAAATTTGTTTTTCTTTTTTAATTACCTTTGAATTTTTTTTTTTTTTTTTTTTTGCTTTTTGGGTCACACCCGGCAATGCTCAGGGGTTACTCCTGGCTCTGCACTCAGGAACCACTCCTGGCGGTGCTCGGGAGACCATATGGGATGCTGGGGATCGAACCCAGGCCGGATGGTCCGCCGCATGCAAGGCAAACGCCCTACCCGCATTTTTTAATTTTAAGTAACATTTTAGGGCCAAAGCAATTTTACAAAATTTTTATTTCCTAAAATTTTAGCTATTTAAGCAAAACAAAATAAAATTTTAAAATATTTTAATACAATTTTAGGGCCTTTGCCTTGCACAGAGTCAACCTGGGTTCGATCCCCTTGCATCCCACAGGGTCACCTGAGCACTATCAGGAGTAATTACTAAATGAAGAGCCAGAAGTAACCCCTGAATATTGCTGGATGGATCACATTAAAATTAAAAAAATTTTTTTTAAATAAAATTTCTCAGTTTCTAACTCCATGACACCACTCTGCTATGTTAATGTTAAACTTAAATAATATGGTAAAAATACCCAAGTCTAGGGCAAACATAGTACCATAACCACAAATTCAAAACAGCTTTTCACTATAAAGAGGGTAAATTATAAAAAAACATTCATTTGTATTTAAAATCGTTTGTGATAAAAGGAAAGTATGTGGATAAGGTGCTTGCCTTAATGGGGCTAACTAGACTTGATCCCGGCAGCCCGCAAGGATCTTACCTGAGCATTGAGGCAGGGAGTAAATCATGAGCACCACTGGGGGGTAGACCAAAAACAAAAATTAAGACCTTTAAAGGCTCTGCTCTAATTAGGTTAATGCCAAAAGTAAACCTTCTGCACCTTTACTCTCGAAATCTCAGCTCTTAGAATGACCTATAAACCAGAATTTCTCATGGATTTGCAAAATATTCCAAGAAAGACCCACAGCATAAGACAAGGGGATCAACCAGTAGAAAGGCAGGTGGCCATCTCCAGCAGTGCTCAAATCTGATCCAGCTCTGTGCTCAGAAGTAACCCGGCAGTGCTCGGCAGCCCATACATGCTATTGGTGATTCAAACCAGGACTGGCAGGATGCATGGCAAAAACTTTAATCCCTAGACTATCTATTTGCCTCTAGTAATTTATTCTTTACTGCCCCTCTCCCCTGAATTTCTCCTCCATGTCTCAAGTCTATATATCTCTCCTTCAGAACTTCTCTATCAAATTAGAATCCAAGTCAACATTTACTAATTCTCAATCTATCCGGACTTCCCTCTCGTCACAACTTCACGCAGCAGACCAGACTATCATACCCGTGTCTCCTAGCGGCCGCGCCGGGTTCATCAATAAATGCTTTATTTAGAGGTGACTACAAGAGTATGACACCCACACACGGCAAGCCTGGCAAGCTGCTCGTGTCGTATTTGATATGCCAAATACCAGTAACATTTATATTAGGTCATTCCCGTGACCTAATATAATGGTTTGAGGCTCTCTATGTTCCTGGAGCAAGCGGATGCTTTTGGGTTAAACTAGCATGAGACAGGACATATGGAGATATTACTGGTGCCCTCTCTAGCAAATAGATGATGAACGGGAAGATAGTGATAGAGATAGTGTCAACACTCCCCAACCCTACTGCCAACCCACTCCTGCCTATTCTCGGTGTAACAGTAGAGAGGAGCAATGCTGGGAAGGTGGTAAAAAGTATCGACCAATAAGTAAATTCCACAGTTCTAAACCCTATTCTGAGACTGTTTTTTTAGAAATTTTATATGAAGTCACTTAGCTCTTCATATAAATAAGTGCTAAATAGTCTATTTAAGGCATTTCATACAGGGGTCTAACGATAGCACAGTAGGTAGGATATTTGTGGCGACCCAGGTTCGAACCCAGATTCTCATATGGTTCTCTGAGCACCACCAGGAGTAATTCCTGAGCCAAAAGCCAGGAGTAACCCCTGAGCATTTCTGGGTATAATCAAAAAAAAAAAAAAAAAAAAGGTTATTTCATACAAAACACTGTCTTTGAGAATTATTTGCATATTGTATATTGACATGCTACATTCTTGCATTCTACGTTCTTACATTCTTACATGCTAAATACAATTTTTTTTGGTCTTTTTTGGGTCATGCCCAGCGATACCCAGGCGTTACTCCTGGCTCTGCACTCAGGTATTACTCCTGCGGCGTGGGGGACCATATGGGATGCTGGGGATCGAACCTGGGTCAGTCATGTGCAAGGCAAATGCCCTACCCGCTGTGCCATCATTCCGGCCCCCAAAATTTTTTGATGTAATCTGAGGAATAAAGCAAATTCCACATTTGACCAAAGCCAAGAGTCCTGAAATATAGACTAGCAATGAATAAGAGGGAAAAAAATTGAAGAATACTTTAGAAGAAATTATAACAACAAATTATTAAACTTGAAAAAAACTATCTTGATAAGAGGCTAATAGAAGATCTGATCCTTAGGCTTTTTTCTCAAATGCTTCACAAGTCAATTAAGTATCTGAAGTGTAGGTGTGCGGTACTATTTTCAGACTTTATACATCAATACACTGTAACTCTATGAACCACACTTGACATATAAAACATCATACTTACTGAGATCTCTACATTTAATAGTACTATATTCAAAAGATATACAAAGGTAGTCACAGGCTTCTCTCAGCTCGGGAATAGATATGCCATCAGGACAACGGATTATTCCTGTTTTTATAGTAATCCTGAAGAAAAAAAAAAGAGGGAAGGAATGCATTAGTAGCCAAAGCTAAGACTGGGCTGGTAGCATTTTTAAAAAAGTAGAGTTCTGAGATTTCAGATCTGTGGAATGTTAAGTTAGATGGAACAATAGGCAAATTTCGTTTTTAAATAAGGGGCCATATGGGCTGACAGTCTAGGACATTAAAATCAGTTAAATATAGGGCTGGATAGACAGCACACCAGAAAGCCTGCTTGTATGCTGGCAGCCGTCATTCAATCCCCAGCTCTACGTGGTCTCTTAAGCACTGCTTGGAGTAACCCCTTCAGCACTGTTGACACCCAAATCAAAAAAACATTTAACAGCAGAGTTACAATTAGTTAAGACACCTATTTCTCACCATAAACTTTTTCATCTTTTCTCTCTAAATTTATCAAGCTAATTCAGTTATTTACAAAAAGTTATTTTTCTATACAACTTCCATCAAATTTTTAAATTCTTACAAGAAGTCGCTAAGGGCTGAGCACTTGCTTGCCTTGCACACAGCCAGCCTGGGTTCTGCACTCCATAGGTCCCCAGCATATTGTCAGAAGTGATCCCTGTGTGTAGAGCCAGAAATAACCCTAGGCTCTACTGGGTGTTGCCCAAAAAAACGAGAAGACAAAGTCACTTAGTGGAATAACATATTTTAAATGACCTTAAATGTCACTAAGAAAATGTACAAAAAACTTCCAGGTTTTCATAAAAAAATCATATTCAAAGTCATATTTACATATTAAAATATGTAAAAGAATGCACAGATACTCTTCTCTCAAATACTATCCTTTGGTGTTTTCCACATTAATACAATAGAAATTATTTCTAAAAACTCAAAAGTATTAGAGGTTGGCTCAGAATTACATATTAAGTTATTCCACAGCTCATCAAAATGTTTGTCAACTTCAGTGGGGGCAAATGGAAGTATTGGCAGCACTGACAACAAGACCTACTCAAGCTTCTTAAGATCCAGGGGCCACAATAAAACAAATACTGTTGCATAGAAGCAAAATCTATTCTGGTATGTGTTCAAGCATAATTACTCTTCCTCCCTCCTCAATTCTCTCAAAATGATCTGAATTATATTTTCATATTGACATAAACTCACACACTATAAATGAAATCTTTATCACTGATTTAAAATTTTAAGTATAGGGCGGGGAGCGATAGCCCAGCGGGTAGGGCGTTTGCCTTGCATGCGGCCGGCCTGTGCCAGCCAGGTTCGATCCCGGCATCCCATATGGTCCCCGAGCACCGCCAGGAGTAATTCCTGAGTGCAGAGCCAGGAGAAACCCCTGAGCATCGCCGGGTGTGACCCAAAAAGCAAAAAATAAATAAATAAATAAATAAAATTTTAAGTATAGGGGTGGGGAGCGATGGCCCAGTGGGTAGGGCGTTTGCCTTGCACACGGCCAGCCCATGCCGGCCAGGGTTCAATCCCCTGCATCCCATATGGTCCCCTGAGCACCACCGGGAGTGATTCCTCAGTGCAGAGCCAGGAGAAACCCCTGAGCATTGCCGTGACCCAAAAAAGCAAAAAAATAAAAAATAAAAATAAAATAAAATTTTAAGTATGGACTCTAATCACTGTATCACTGTCTTCCCATATATCATCGATTTGCTCGAGCAGGCACCAGTAACATCTCAATACGTCCTGTCACATGTAAGATAGCCCAAGGGCATCATCCCGCTCCAGGAACATAAAGAGCCTCAAACCATTCCATCAGGTCATGGGAATGAGGTCTATAATGGTTACTGGTATTTGGCATGTCAAATACGACACAGGTAGCTGCCAGGCTCTGCCGTGCAGGATGGACTCTAATACTAATTCAAATTTTCCTAAATTTATAAGGTTAAAGTATATTTTAGAGATTTTTTTTTTTTTTTTTTTTTTTTGCTTTTTTGGGTCACACCGGCGATGCTCAGGGGTTTCTCCTGGCTCTGCACTCAGGAATTACTCCTGGAGGTGCTTCGGGAACCATATGGGATGCCGGGATTGACCCGGGCCTGCATGGGCCAGCCGCATCTAAGGCAAAGATCCTACCTGCTGAGCTATCGTTCCAGCCCCTATTTTAGAGATGATTTTTAAATGCTTGTATGTGTCCACATTTCCAGCTATTTTCAATACAATTTCATAATTCAAGTACACATTCATTTTTAGGAACCAAAATAATGATCACCAGTATTTAAGAGACTTAGGGTGGAGTAATATACTATACAAATCTTACCACAAAGAATTGTCAATGGTGACCTAAAGGATAAATCACTCTAATGTCATTTCCACAAAGATCATAAAATGTCTGTATATATTATCTTTATGCACTAAAGAAAGTATGAGTTAATGATACTTTTTTAAATAATTTTTAATTGCACGAAAACTAAAAACTGCATAGCTCTATAGACATACTAAAACAGAGCTCTGCTTCCAATCCAAGAACTGATACCAGGAAAGGTCATGTAATTAGACTCATACACACATAAGAAAGATACACTCACCAAAATTGCTCGAAATACAGTGGAGCCAATTCCCTCTGCCACCTCATATTCTCCTTTCTCATTAGGCCGTGTGAAGTTATGTTCTCTGCCAGATCCAAACATCCTATGATTGCGGACAATTAAGAAATATTGATATCTTATATCTATATAAGATTTTAGATATATAGATTATATAGATAGGATTTTCTATGTATCAAAGTTAAAACTATAACTTAAACATTACAGTACCAAACTAATATTTATTAAAAATCTATCCTGTCAAATGCTATAAATGTTGAAAATACTTCCTTTATGACTAGAAGGTAAAAATTTCCTAAAAAGCAAAAAAAAATGAAATTAATAAAATTCCCAAGCTAATAAAAATTACCTATAAATCAAATAATCAACTAACCTAGGAAGAAAAGGCAATTCAAAAAAGTTTTCAATTGAGAATTTTGTGATTTCTAATATTGTTAATGGCTTCTCGTGCACCTGATTCCAACAGCACCCACCAAAGTGTACCCACCACCCTCCCCCTCAAAGGAGTCCAACTCCCCTCCCTTTCAGTGACTCCCACCACCAAAAACTCAACTGTACGAAGTTGGTTCTCCCCTTTGCTGCTGTGGTCCTTTGTGGCTACCTTGGTGTGTATCTGTAAGCCCTACACATGACAGTGATCATTCTTTATCTATCCCAGAAAAGATGGAGTTTACAATTACAAGAAAAAGAAAAGGAAATGTATTTTCTGTGTCTTTTCCTTAAAACTGCAATTTTATTGCAAAGTTGATTCTATAATATAGAACATACAGTACTTTAAACTAGGGGGGAAAAGGTGCTATAGGCAGATAAGCTTTACTTTTCACAATCTTAACTATAAATATGAGAAATATAGCTCAAAATTCTTATATTTATGGTTAGAAATGAGAACCGAGTTTGAAGCCAGAGACAGTAGAGGAATGAGGGGTGCTTTCCTTGTGTGCCGCTGACCCTGATTTGGTTTGCATCTCTCAGCACTACACAGGGCCCCAAACACTGCCATAGGTCACTGCTGAGCCGTCAGGAATATAACCAAAAAAAAAAAAAATTAAATTTAAAACACTTTCATACAAAAGTCAAATTTAGGGTACAGGAGTACAGAAAATGAAAGTTAAATGATTGTTTTAAGAAAATACAAATGGTTATTGGTTTTGGTGCCATACCCACTGGTACTCAGGGCTTACTTCTGGTTCTGTGCTCAGCAGGGATAGAATCCAGGTTAGTCTCATGCAAGGCAAGCGGCAGACATGCTGTGCTATCATTCCAGCCCCACAAGGGAATATGTGTGTGTCTGTGTGTGTGTGTCTGTGTCTGTGTCTCACACCCGGCAATGCTCAGAGGTTACTCCTAGCTCTTTGCTCAGGAATTACTCCTGGTGGTGCTCAGAGGACCATATGGGATGCTGGGGGGGTCGAACCTGGGTCAGCCACATGCAAGGCAAACGCCCTCCCCCATTGTGCTATCGCTCCACCCCCCCCCCACAAAGGAATTTTTTAACTGTGCTGTTGGCCTTCTAATAGTAAAAGACAATTTGTAAAATGTCTTTCAAAGTAAAAAATTTAATGTATTACTGCCAGAAAAATTTTTAAATTGTGATTCAAGAAAGCCAGACCTCTGAATTAGATGGTTTCACTATTCCTGAAGTAAACGGATGATTTGAAATATTCTACTCAACAATTTTCCAAAGTAAATGGTTTCTTCTCTAACACAGAAACCTACACAGGACAAAGCACTTTTTTAATTTCAAACTATTCCAAAGAATGCCAATAATTTTTCACAGTTCATATAAATATTAATGTTCATCCTCAAAGACATACTTTAGTAAGTTAATATAAAAGGCAGACTTTACTGATTAAAAATAAAAAGAAGAAACATTCATTTGGAATCAAATGTAACGTATTCTACAATACTTAAACTTTTCCTAAAGAAAAAAAAGGGAAGCTATAATTTTAAGATCAAAATGGATACAAACACACAAAAAAGGATTTTTGTTAATCTGTTTTAAAGAAAATGTAGTCTAATGTTTGAAGTAAAATTTCCAGCATATTTATTTTAAACTATGTTCCTCCCAAGTGTAGGAGAAATTATAAAGTACCAACAGTCTAAAATACCAATAGCTTCCATCAATAGTAATATCCCTCCTACCAAAAAATACCTAAAAGCTTTGTTTCCTTTTGAATGTTTAAAAACAAAAACAAACCAAAAAAAAAAAAAACTACTCAAAATGTATACAGCACTGGGACCAGAGAGACAGACGGCATATGATAGGGTGTTTGTCTTGCATGCAGCCAACCCAAGTTCGATCCCCAGTATCTCACCTGGCCCACCAAGCACCCCCAGGAGTAATTCCTAAGTGCTAAGTCAGGAGTAACCCTGTAGCATTGCTGGGTGTGACCCAAGAAGCCAAAAAATGAATTGAAACATCTACAGTCCCATAATGCTAACAACAGTTACTCAGTATTAAAAAAACACTGACAAGAGTTAAGGATCAGATTCAAAGCAGTAGATCACATAAAGAAACTGTGTGCGTACATCTACACAATGGAATACTATGCAGCTGTTAAGAAAAAGCGAAGTAATGAAATTTGCCTATAAATGGATGGACACGGAGAAGACCATGTTGCATGAATTAGAAGGAAAAAGACAGATTTTCCTGGGGGAAAACCCCAGGGCAAAACGCTCAGAAATGGATTCCTGCATGAAGCACTAGACGAGATGACAACTTCACAAATGAAAAAGAACGACATGATGCAATATTCAGGAAAGTAAGAGGGTAAGTTCTATGTAGGTGTTTTCTCCTTGAAGGGAAGATGGTTTTGAGGACTACAACAATAGTACCACAGGTGGGATATCTGCTTTGCACACAGCCAACCCAAGTTTGGTTCCCAGTAGTAAACTGAGCACAGCCAAGTATTGCCAAATACAGGGGGAGGTGGCGTTAAAGGGTGTGTCTTGTCAGTAGTCTATTGATGGAAGACATTTTCTAGGGTTATATCTCTTAATGAATGCTAAAGTTTACAGTTTAACCTTTAACTGAATAAATAGCAAGCAACATCATTTGGGGACTGACTTTCCATGGATGTTACAACCCAGTGCCGAACAGGACATAATGGTCTTGGTTCTTGTATCAAGTGATGGTCTTCATAAAAGGCTCTGGGGGTATGAGGATGTGAGGATGATTTCTTAATCGCTTGGTACCGAGTGAGGGGTGAAATAAGCCAGTCTAGTAGATGTTTTACAGTATCTGCTGTGCAAGTTTATTTTGGCATCCTTTTGGTCAGGTGGATAAGTAGTAACAAGATGATAGAAGAAGTGTGAACAGTTTAAAAACTTCATCGCAGTTATTCATTGCTGTGATTTCTTTTTTCTCCAGCATACTAAATAAACTTACTCCTGAAAAGTTTGACAAGCTATGCCTTGAGCTCCTCAATGTGGGTGTAGAGTCTAAACTCATCCTTGAAGGGGTCCTACTGCTGGTAAGTTGATACTGAAAAGTGGAAGTAGGGGGAGTTGACAATAAAAGTCCTTTTTCAATGCACATCATGATTTGAATTAGAGGCATGAGGTAACTTGTTAAAAGTGTCACTAAATATTTATGGTGGCTTTGAATATATGTGCAAAAAAATATTAAATACAGGTATACATTTAAATTTACTTAGTAATCTTAGGATATAAATTTTTAAGCATTTTTTTTTCCCAAACAGTTATCGGGTTCCTTGGAAATTAACTTGCTGGTTTATAAGAGAGTTTATGTCTTTACTATCTAGGATATTTTTATTATTTTGGGGATGTGCTGTGAGGAACCTATATTAGTGGGCACTTTTTTGGTACAGTGTAAAAGCCAATATTTAATTGGTAGTTTTTATAAAGTACTTTATAAGCATCTAATACTTATCCACCCACACGGCAGAGCCTGGCAAGCTACCCGTGTCGTATTTGATATGCCATATACCAGTAACAATTATAGTCCTCATTCCCATGACCTAATGGAATGGTTTGGGGCTCTTTATTTTCCTAGAGAGAGAGCAGATGCCCTTGGGCTACACTAGCATGTGACAGGACATATGGAGACGTTACTGCTGCCCGCAAATCGATGATCAACGGGAAGACAAGTGATACAAGAAATGATACAAGTGATACCGATATCCAAGGTCAAGCAAAACATGGATCAGGAGGTCTTGTCAAAGGTGAGAGTGTGGGAGTGTGACAAACGTGTGGGAGTCAGGTTAGGCAAGACAGAGAAGGGAACAGAGTGCTAATGATTGTCGAAAGTGCTAATACCTAAAACTGAGCATTAAATACTGGCAAAAGACACACATGATAACCTCTAAATGTATGTATTGAAATCCACAATGTGTAAGAGAAGGAAGAAAGAAAGAGAGAGAGAGATAAAGAGATAATAAATCTGCCATAGAGGCAGGCTAGGGAGGGGGGGGAGGGGGAATCGGGGACACTGGTGGTGGGAAATGGATACTGGTGGAGGGATGGGTGCTGGAACATTGTATGACCGTAACCCAAATATGAACATCTTTGTAATTGTATATTTCACGGTGGTGGAATAAAATATTAAAAAAAAAAAAGCAGTAGATCACAGGCTCTGCTTCTAGGAAGGCCTTGTCCTATCCTGGCACCACATGGTCCCGGGACCAAGGTTCTTCAATCACTGCTATGTGTGACCCCAAAACAACAAAACAGACAAATTACATCCACTCAAGAAAGTCTTAATCTAGGATTTCCTCACATAAATTTATTTTACTGTTAAAATACCTTCAATTTTATATAAAAATAAAAAGAGGTAGTAATTTTACAATTGAAAGGTATTTTGTCATAGTTTTGGGGGCATGCTGAAAACATGTATACATTGTTTATATACTTCTTAGATAGATGGAATTTTCCAGAATTATGAACTTTGCATTAATCTATTACTCTGGTCTACCACACATTAGAACGTAACAATTACCTCTCCTTCGTGCAACTAGGTTATTTTTTTTCATCTTTTTAAAGTTTTTGCCATCTAACTGACAACCCACACTTGGTGCAGTCTTTGGGAATTTTGCCCTTCAAATATGCTGATACTTGGGGCAGGAGCCACAGCACAGTGGGAGGGCACTGCTTTGCATGCAGCTGACCCAGGTTTAAGCCTCAGCATCCCATATGGTCCCCAAGCACCACCAGGAGTAATTCCTGAGTGCAGAGCCAGGAGTAACCCCCTAAGCATCACTGAGTGTGACCCAAAAAGAAAATATATATATAATCCAATTTGTTAGAGAAAAATCAATAATTTCTACCTTGTAGTGATTTTCCAGTACCTTTAATATTAATACCAATATTAATATTTCTTCATTAATATTGTTTGCTGTTCCTACTCTGCCCCTTGAAGTGTTGCAGGTGTGGCTGTGGTGCCCGGTGGAATTGGCAGGTGGCAGACAGGAGACAGGCTTGTCTACACCTAGGGCTCTGCCTCATGGGCCTAGGATGGTTGATGGTCTGACATAGAAAAAAAAACTGGGCCCCCTGGGATGAACCCAGAACCAGAGCAGAGCCTGGCAATCTACCTGTGGTGTATTCGATATGCCAAAACAGTAGCAATAATGAACCTCATTGCCAACAAATGGAGACGTTACTGGCGCCCGCTTGAGCAAAATGATGAACAACAGGAAGACAAGTGACAAGTGACTGTTCCTACTAGTACTACAAGATGTATGAGAAATTAAATCAAGACCAAGATCTAATTGTGTGCCACTTTCTAGTTGTACTGACTTGGGCAAGTTATTTAACCTTCAAAACTAATCTACCTATAAAACAGGAACTTTTTTTAAGGCAATTACTGTAAAATAAAATTTTAGTAAAATCAAATAGTGGGAAAATACTTTGTATAAGTAGTACATTAAAGAAAGGTAACACTAACCTGCCCAACATTGTATTTGGCTGTGCAGTAAAAATGGATGGATCTACAACAAATCTGGTGTTATCCACTATTAGCGTCACTCGTTCTGATGTTCTCAAATTCCGAGCACCTTCTTTTGCATTTTCATACACAAATACCATCTCCCCAGAAGTTTTACAGCTACCATCGGAACTTGACTGACTACTATTTCTGCTACTATTCCCAGCACTGCTACTGGAACCATTTGGAGATGTTTTTTGAGGACGAGGACTACTGGGGCGAGAGGAACTATGATCTTTTCTCGTTCTGAAATAAAGATATAAAAAGTAATACAAATTATCCTTCAGAATTTTTCATTTAGAAATGTTATTTTAAACTACAGTATTTCTGCCTTTTGATTTTAAATAACATTTTTTCCAGAAAAGCATAAACATTACTTTACCTCCCAGGAATAAAAACTAAAGAAATTGGATGTTTTCTATAATAACCAAGAACTATAGACATCTAAAAAGGTGTACAGCTGATAAACCAAATCAAGATCAAAAGTAAGAAAAAGTTATTTACTCCTCTTAAAAACATACAAAAACCCAAGGAATAAAATATTCAGCAAGCATTAAAACTAGTAAATGAAAGAATACTAATTTAAACTGTATTAAAAACTAAAGGTATCAACACTACTGAGAATAGAAAGTACACATTTTGGAATCAAGGGCACTCTGAAAAGAAAAAGCCATTTCATAAAATGAAGGTCCCAAAGAAAAAAAATAATTTCACTAAGGACAAGATAGCAAGAACTATATATTTTATTTACTATTGCTTTTTGGGGTTCACACCCAGGGATGCTCAGTGGTTACTTCTCACTCTGCACTCAGGAATTACTCTTTGGTGGTGCTTGGGGGGACTATATGGGATGCCAGGGATCAAACTCAGGTTGGCCGTGTGCAAGGCTAACACCCTACCCACTGTACTATTGCCCCAGCTCCAAAACTATTTATTTTTATAATATCTACTAAATAATGTAACAGCAGATACTTTCTTTTCATTCTCACTTTTGCTAAAGCACCACTATAATTTTTTGTATCATTGCTATGATTTTAATAGAAAATACTATTAAAATTGTGAATATTTAAATGTTCCAATATTTAAAAAAAGAAAAATTAGGACTTTGAAGTAAGTTCCCTTAAGAAGCTAATTACTAAACTTTAAAGGTGAACTAAAAATGTACCTCCATCTCATCAGTCTTATTAGCTTTTGCCAAATTGTTCCATGACTCAGGCTACTCAGAACATTCTGTACTGCACTGCTGATTATATAATTAGATTTGCTCTATCTTCAGAGATACTGACACCTCCCTCTTAGTGCCTTTTTCCACAATGCTGATAGCATCCCCAGTGCAAAATTCTCTAGCGTAACAAAATCATTTACTACAGTCTTCTTTCTTCCAAGATACTGACTTTACATATAAAAATTGTCAACTCCAAAAAAAAAAAAAATTGTCAACTCCAAAAAAAAAAAAAAAAAATTGTCAACTTCTATTTTTTGTGATTTTTTGGCTTACTGGCACAATTCTAACGTTAAGGACCTACTTAGATACTGACAAGTTCTCTGCATAGTTAGACCCTAATATAAATTATTTTTAATAACAAGAGCAGAAACTCTTATACTGTAAGACAATATCTGTCACTTTTAGTGGATGAAAATCAAGTTTACAATGCTTACATACGACTGCTTCAGACTGGCCATTTACAAAAAAAAAAAAAAAACAAAGGGATTTCTATCAATATATTTACAAACTTAAAATAAACTGTTGCTATACAGCTTCATAAGATTATAGAAACCGACTTTAAACATTTTAAAGTTAGCACTAGGGCCGGAGCAACAGCACAGTCGGTAGGGCATTTGCCTTGCACATGGCCGACCTGAGTTCAATCCCGTCATCTCATATGGTGCCCACCAGTAGTTAATTCCTGAGTGCAGAGGCAGGAGTAACCCCTGAGCACCACCAGATGTGACCCAAAAAGCAAAAAAATATAATAATAATAATAATAATAATAGTAATAACAATAACAACAACAACAATAATAATAATATAAAGAGCATTATTATCTCAGGCAAATTACATTCAAATACTTTAAGACTGTCTCAGACTTTTAAATATAAGCAAATTCTAAGCTTCTCACAGCAAAAGGCTAAAATAGAAACGACTTAATAAAGGAAGTTCATTTACACTGAAGTACTAGGCAGAATTCACTGTTATCACTACTTTATTTTTTTTTCTTTTTGGGTCACACCTGGTGATGCTCATGGGGTTACTCCTGGAGGGTCGGCCACATGCAAGGCAAAAAACCCTACCAGCGTTTATATCGTTCTGGCCTATTCTCAGTATTTTTTTTAAAAAGGCAAACATATCTGAAAGATAGTACCAGGGTTAAGGCACTTATTTGAAACTTGTGCTACCAGAGATCCGACTGATCCCAGCAAGGATCCCTGGCATAACAGCCCCCTAAATACTGCGAGGAGTCTCTCCTGAGAACAGAGCTAGGAGGAGGGCCAGAGCACTGCTGAGTGTAACAGCCCCCAATAAACAATCAAAAACAGCAAATGCATGTTTTTAAAGAGGAATGTTAAGTCAGTTGACTTTATGTACCAATATGATGTTGCCGTGTTGGAGAAGTAACATTTCTAATGCAAGGAGTTAGCTGAGATTCTGTTCTTTCATGTGATGAATCCCGTGACCGGTCACTTGATCTTCGTCTATCTCTTGATTCTCTTGATCGTTCATGTCCCCCACAAGCACCATGCAGACTCATTTTGGTGTGGTCAACAACTCCTTTAGCAACACGTGAGGCAGTGCTGGAAAAATTAGAAAAGAAAATTAGCAATAAAAACATGAATAATACAGTGGGTAGGGTTTTTGCCTTGCAGGCAGCCAACCTAGGTTCAATCCCCACCAACCCACACGGTCTCCTGAGCACCACCAGGAGTAACCCGAGTATCACTGGGTGTGACCCAAACTCTCAAAAAGAAAAAAGTGAGTAACTGAGAATTATGACTAAAATAGTTTGGTTAATGAACCATGCACATACTAAGCTGCATGTACCATTGTACACCACTGTGCTAAGTTGGAGAAGCTCTGCAAGGAGCTCACCATCTAAGTGTAGCAGTATTACATGGAAGTGTTGAAAACATTTTACATTTCTGGTGACAACTCTTTAAAAAAAATTAAGGTATAAATTTAAATCAAATGTCATATATAAAATTACTAAATTTATCCTACAAAATACGACAAAAGTGCTAGATGATAATAACATTTAAAAATCTCATGAAAGGCCCGGTTAGATCCCCGGCATCCCATATGGTTCTCTAAGCACCGCCAGGAGTAATTCCTGAGTGCAGAGCCAGGAGAAAATCCTAAGCATTGCCGTGTGTGACCCAAAAGAGCAAAAAAAAATAATAATAATAATCAAAAAGGGGCCGGAGCGATAGTCCAGCGGGTAGGGTGTTTGCCTTGCAAGTGGCCGGCCTATGCCGGCCAGGGTTCGATTCCCGCATCCCATATGGTTCCCCGAGCACCGCCAGGAGTAATTCCTGAGTACAGAGGCAGGAGAAACCCCTGAGCATTGCCGGGTGTGACCCCAAAAAAGCAAAAAAAAAAAAATCTCATGAAAGAAGACATTGGTGCAAATTAGGGCTAGTAATATGCCAATTGTTGACAAATAGGTTACCTTTTAAGAATAGGATACATCACAGTAGAAAAACTGACAGGGATAAACATGGGAGTCAGATATAAGACATTTTAGAAATTTACTATTTTAATTCATATCATGAGACATGGGGCAGAGCTGCTCCTTGCTCTCCCTGTGCCCAGCCGCTCAGGAGGCATGGTGCGTTGTAGCCCTGGCCTGCCACCCCAGCAGAGCCTCACAAGCCAGACGACTCCCGACTCCATGGGGGCCGCCATCTTCCACATCGGACTTCCCTCTTGTCACAACTCCACCCAGCAGACCAGACTATCACAGCCTGGCTTGCGCCGCCATTAGCGGCCACGCGGTTCATCAATAAATGCTTTATTTAGAGGTGACTACAAGAGTATGCCACCCACACGGCAAGCCTGGCAAGCTGCTCGTGTCATATTTGATATGCCAAATGCCAGTAACATCTATATTAGGTCATTCCCATGACCTAATACAATGGTTTGAGGCTCTTTATGTTCCTGGAGCAAGTGGATGCCTTTGGGTTCTACTAGCATGAGACAGGACATATGGAGATATTACTGGTGCCCGGTCTAGCAAATAGATGATGAACGGGAAGATAGTGATAGTGATTCATATCATGGTTTCTAATTTTGAAAGATTAGTGTTTGAGAAACAGAAGAAACAAAAATTCACAGCTTTAGCGCAATACAGTCTTAGGTCAAAGTATGTTTAACACTTAAATACGACATGACATTTAGAGGACATGCTGGTAGGTGACACAGTAACCTAATAAGCTTGTTGGTTCATTCTTGTGTCCTCCTAAATATTACCCTAGTCTAACCAGCAAGGCTAATGCTAGTTAAAATTTAGTCTTCTCAATGATTCAAAAATAATGTTAAGTCCGGCTGTGCTTCTGGGTCTCTCTTCTGTTGATTTATTAGCTATCAATACTTGCTTTGTATTTTAGTGGTTTATTTCATGATGAATATCAACCATCACCTCATCGTAATAGATTACAAAGATATTCAATAGGGGTGCTCTTGCACATACCTTCAAGTTACTTCAAAGGAAGTAAAGAGGAAGTAAGGACACCCTATCAACCTTTATCGGTCATCTGTATCTCATAAATCTACAGGAAAAAAAATAAACTACCAAACCTTCTTTCTAGTAAGAAAGACCAGAGTATGAGTTTATCCTTGAAATACACTTTTCTTCAAATGGAACAAATCAAAAGATTCTACTGCATTTTTTAATTTCTTTTTCTTTTTTTTTTTTTTTGCTTTTTTGTCACACCTGGCAATGCACAGGGGTTTCTCCTGGCTCTGAACTCAGGAATTACTCCTGGCAGTGCTCGGGGACCATATGGGATGCCGGGATCAAACCCGGCCGGCATGGGCCGACCACGTGCAAGGCAAATGCCCTAACCACTGGGCCATCACTCCGGCCCTTAAAATTTTTTTTAATTTGAAAATCTGGCTTATGTTCTAAAGCAGGAAAAAGAGCACCATCCATACTAGCAATGAAAATCATATAATAAAAAAAATTCTACAGGAATTTTTCATTAGATTTTTGTTTGTGGGTCATACACACCTCTAAGCTCAGGGATCACTCCTGGTGGGGATCAGGAGACAATATAAACTTATTTTTTTTTTTTTTGGTCACACCCGCGACGCTCAGGGGTTACTCCTGGCTCTTTGCTCAGGAATTACTCCTGGCTGTACTCAGGGGACCATATGGATACTGGCAATCAAACCCAGGTGGGCCACGTGCAAGGCACACGCCCTACCCGCTGTCCCCCAATATAAACATATTTTTATATTAAGACCATACAATGCTAGGGATCAAAGGTGTTGCAAGGCAAGCACCTTGCCTGCTGCTCTATCCCTCTGGCACTAGCCGTGCAATTTTAAATGTGCTCTGAGCATATATTCTAAATATGCATCTTGAGAATTTAATAGGGTAAAAACACAACAAAAGATTAAGACAAATGCAGGATATTTCACCTATATAAGGGCCAGGGACACTGATTAATTTAAAAAAAAAAAATTTCTACCAGATAGCTCTGCAGCTGAATATTAAATACTGCTAAGCATTCTTCTGAAAATACTGGCCTCATTTCTAAAATGTTTAGATTTCAAATGAACATAAAAGGTGTCACAAATCCCAAATAAGCGATATTCCCAAACAGTCCTTCAAAATGATGTCAAAGAAAACTAATTATATCCTACTCTAATTAATGATTTTAGACTGGTAAAGCACTCTAAGGGCAAAACTAAGGTGCGAAAGAAAATGAGGACGAACAATATCAATGGAGGTAACTGCTTCATGCTGGCTTTCAAAAAGTTAGAGATTACATCATTTGAGGTCAGGTAAAGAAAGAGATGAAGAGTACATCAGCCCCAACACCTGCTTCTAGAAAAAAAATTAAGTAAAAAATACTGAATGTATAGTTTGATACTAGCACCCCCAGCAGACCTTATTAAATACCATGACCACAGCAAAGAAAGAATGAAAAAAGGAAAGGAAGGGAAAGAGGGAAAGAGGCAGGCACACAAACCAAACTTCCAGACATAGAAATGTTATTAAAGATGAAAAAAATGCACTGAATAGAAAAAAATTGGCATATATTATAAAAGAAAAATATTTGTGAATCTAAAGACATAGCAATAGCCATTATTCAAAATAAAATAAACAGAAAATTTAAAAAATATAGAGAAATGGATCAATTTTAAGTGCCCAATTATGCAAGTCTAAATATAATTTCATAGAAGTCAGGAAAATGAAAAAAATCTTGACTTTTCACAAAAATATAATGAAATATATTTTGAATGTAATGAAAGCTACAAACTCACAGATACAACACGCACACTACTAAAACCTTAACCACATTCTAGAAAACATAAAACTAAAGAAATACAAAGCAAAATTTATATAACATGTAAAAAACACTTCAAAATCAAGGGAATACATTTTCAGATACACATAACAATGGTGTGTTAATTC
>JAJIBD010012768.1:0-39794 GCA_021461705.1 Cryptotis parvus | reverse complement strand
GGCGGGCAGGAGGGCGTTTTCCATTTTCTTACCCAGAAACTGTATGTAACCATGTAGATGTGTGCATCGTCCCCATGGGTGAGATGTATTGAATGGGTGGGGGCTTCTTTGTAACAAGGGTCTCCACTCCCTCGTCCCTACCTGTTCATTTCATCAGACTTGGCAGCAGTTGTAATCATTTATTTCCAAGGTTGTATTAGACATTTTGCTCCCTATCGGGTGGAACACTATTTATTGCCTCCTCCAAGTGGGATTTCAGCCTTGACACAGTGTAATCATAGTAGTCTGTCTGGGAACAAGATTCATGTTAGAATGATGCATTGATTCCCAGAGGTCTTTATAAAATAACCCTGGGCCAGAGCAATGGTGCAGGAGCTAAGGCATTTGCCTGCAAGCAGTTGCTTCTGCCCAACCCTGGTTCAGTCCCCAGTACTGTGTTTAAGCTCCTGGGTACCACTGTGGTTGCCCCTAAAGCACTGCATAATATGGTGCAAGCCGGGAGCATTTAACTACCACCCCCACCAAAACACTATGAAAATAATCCTGGGAAAAGCCCTTCAGTCCTCAGTTGCATCATCAGAAGCAGGTAGAAGTGTCTGGGAAATACATAGGAATTACATAGAGAATACAGTTTGTATGTAATTTCTATGAAAGTACATTTTCCAGATACATAGGAAAAGGCTATGGAGTGTTCTTCCAGGCTATGACGGGTCGGAGGATGTGTGGTACATGCTGACTTGGGGTTCTGAAGCGACCCTTCAGGGACCCTGTCTGGCGCTCCCTGAAAGGCTTGCCAGCACTGTCCTATTCCTCCAGCTTCCTCAGGTGGCTCTCCCTATGCCACTGCTGCTGCCTTGAACCCAGGGCTGAGAGGGGGGCTCCAGAAACCCTGCAGCCTTCACCGAGAAAGGTGCCACGCACAGATGCAGATCTTGGCAACTGCCTGAGTCCCGGACAGCAGGGACCATTTCTCTTGGTGATTTCTTCTCTTTCACAGCAATCCAGTTAAACCCCACCTATATCAGGGCAATATTGAGGCGAGCAGAGTTGTATGAGAAAGCTGACAAGCTCGATGAGGCACTGGAAGACTACAAGTCCGTGCTAGAAAAGGACCCGTCAGTGCCCCCAGGCGAGAGAAGCCTGCATGGTAAGAGCCCGTCTCAGCTGCCCCGGTGTGAGCGGGCAGCAGCCTGCATGGACACACACCCCAGTTCTCTACTTCTGAGGAGAAAATCCTGGGTGATACTTGCAGAGGTGACCACGGACCCTCAAACCCAACCCAGGCCCTTTGCCTTCTGAGGTTGTGTCTGGAGACCTTTGCCACATACTGAGCCAGACCGTCATCGCAGGGAGTCTTGTCCCCTGCTTGTGCGGCAGCCTACCTAACTCCTGGTTTCTGTCACCTGCATTTCTAGTTGAATATACCCTAACATCACCTCGACTTTCTTTAAATCACTCTTATCTTTGCACTATTAAAGTGCTGCTTTTTTTTCTGATTATTTTATTTCAGTTTTTTTTTTTTTTTTTTGCTTTTTTTTGGGTCACACCCGCGGCGCTCAGGGGTTACTCCTGGCTCTGCACTCAAATTACTCCTGGCGGAGCTCAGGGGGACCATATGGGATGCCGGGATTCGAGCCCGGGCCGGCACAGGCCGGCCGCATGCAAGGCAAACGCCCTACCCGCTGGGCTATCGCTCCGGCCCCTTATTTCAGTTATAAAGTAGTTAAATACTCCTGTCTTGCACCCCTTTAAAGTGAACTCCTGGGGCTAGAGAGATAGTACTATGGGTGCTTGCCTTGCCCAAAGCTAACCTAGATTCAGTCCCCTGCACCCTCTTCGGTTCCCGAAGCACAGCCAGGAGGAAGCCCTGAGCACTGCTGGGTATGTCCCGAACAAAAGGGACTGAAAAGCCAGAAAAATCAAATGAAGTATGGGCTAGGGTGGTGTTCCCCTGGGTAGTGTCTGCTCCACCTGCCCACATGACTCCACCACCCCGAGGAAGCCCTGTCAGCACCCGGTTCGTGTCTTTCCACCTGGTGCGCTGTTTGCTGTGTTTGGGACCAGATCAGGAAACACCACTGAAGAAACGTGCTGCCAGTCCCGGTGCCCCACAAATGCTGCATGGGTCTCCGCCGTCACGTCAGGACAGCAGGGCCCTAGCTGGTCGCACTCTCCTGCTGCGCTGAAATCAAGCCAAGGGATGTTCCACCCACCCCTGTGTGCTTCCTCCCTCAGAGACTGCCCCCGCAAATCGAAGAACGGAATGAGAGACTGAAGGAGGAGATGCTGGGTATGTTTGCCCCCTCTGCTTCCCCGGGACCACAGGGCACAGACCTTGGCTGTGCCCTCCCATGGGGTGCTACCCGCTGGGCTGGAGGCATGGCTTTGACTCCAGGTGGAGTCAGTGTGGTGGAAAAAGATGTCCTCTTTTCAGACAGCGGAGGCGATAGCACAGCAGGGGAGGGTGTTGGCCTTGCACGCAGCTGACCTGGGTTCAGTCCCCCGGCATCCCATATAGTCCCCTGAGCATCGCGGGTGTGGCCCAAAAACTACTTCCATTTTGCTTTTTCTCATGGAAAACTTCCTAACTTTGAGTCCAAATAGTCCCACTGCCTCAGGTGATGGAGTTCAGTTGGATTGTGTCACATGAGCTTGGATTTGAGTTTGGTTGTCTGTCTGGTGGTGCTGGAGTTTGAACTCAGGGCTTTATACATGCAAGCATGCACTTGGTCCTGGCCGCCATCAGTGTGAGGCCGTACTGCAAAAACCATGGGCGCTGTCATTCCAGAAATGACACTGAGGGTCCCGTTAGTGTGTGAAAAGGCAAGAGAAGCCGGACACGGGAGGAACTGAGAAGGGGTAGACGGTCCCTGTCCTGGTACTTCTGCTCCCCCACCAGTGCCATCAGGCTGGCCACAGGAGTGTGGGTTCCGCAGAACCCACTCAGCCCATCTGAGGATCCCCTGCTCTCAGAGCTGCTGTCCACCTTATAAACTGTCTCCGGTCTAGGCCAGAATTGCAGTGAACACGTTAGTCACAAGACCCAAAGGAGAGTGTTGCCCATACTTTAGACTTTGCCTTCAGGCCTCAGTGCCTGAGGGCGAGGATGAATGCCCTAAGGACTCGCTCTGCTGGGAGAGTTGGCTGAGACGAGGCCATTAGCCAGCAGACAGGAGAGGCTGCCTGAAGAGCCGTTTCAGACCTGGCGAGAACTCTGGCGCCTTCCCCGGTTCTCTTTTAAGAGCTTGGTTTCCCAGGGCAGAGTTAGTACAGTGGGTAGGGTGCTTGTCCTGCACTCGGCCAGCCTGCACGTAAGCCCCAGAACCCTTATGGTCCCTTGAGCACTGCATGCGGCCCCACCCCTACAAAAAAAAGACAAACAGGGATTTACATTGGGCTGGTTTTATGCTGCCAGAGGTGGCTTGTAGAGAACTTGAGAATGCGTTTCTCTTGGGTGTTGGAGTCCCTGCTCGCACCCATCCAGGACTGTAGAGGGTGGTGTCACTGGAATTGCTTCAGTAGGCCCTGGTACTGCCACTGGCGTGCCAGCCTCTGCTGCAAGTGAGAGATTTACTCTCCATCCTTCCTTTGCTTTGAAACATTGCTATAAGGATGCTATTGGCTTAGATAGTTGTTTGGCAAAATGCCCACCGCTGATTTCAGGCCGTCCATGAGCCTCGGCCCAGTAGCTCTGGGGGCTACTTCCAACTGTAGACAGTGGGGTGGTTGTGTCCAGGTGCTGGGAACCCAGGAGATGCGGCTGAGTCCATCTGCAGTGAGCTGCATGCTGTCTGCTAGTCTGCCCGTGATCAAACTGTGGCCGATGGCACACAGCACCTGACTGTCTCTGCCCTCTCACTCCCTTTGGCCATGCCCCCGTCTCATGTTTGAATGGCCTTCATCAGCCCAGATTGCATGGAGTGCGACCACGGTGCTGTGTGGGAGGCTGCGAGTGTGACTGAGTTGCTGTGTGACTGAGGTGCTGTGTGACCGGCTGCGCAGTGTGACTGAGGTGCTGTGTGACCGGCTGCGCGAGTGTGACTGAAGTGCTGTGTGACCGGCTGCGCAGTGTGACTGAGGTGCGTGTGTGACTGAAGTGCTGTGTGACCGGCTGCGCAGTGTGACTGAGGTGCTGTGTGACCGGCTGCGCAGTGTGACTGAAGTGCTGTGTGACCGGCTGCGCAGTGTGACTGAAGTGCTGTGTGACCGGCTGCGCAGTGTGACTGAAGTGCTGTGTGACCGGCTGCACAGTGTGACTGAGGTGCTGTGTGACCGGCTGCACAGTGTGACTGAGGTGCTGTGTGACCGGCTGCGCTGTGCGACTGAGGTGCTGTGTGACCGGCTGCACAGTGTGACTGAGATGCTGTGTGACCGGCTGCGCTGTGTGACTGAGGTGCTGTGTGACCGGCTGCGCAGTGTGACTGAGGTGCTGTGTGACCGGCTGCGCAGTGTGACTGAAGTGCTGTGTGACCGGCTGCACAGTGTGACTGAGGTGCTGTGTGACCGGCTGCGCTGTGTGACTGAAGTGCTGTGTGACCGGCTGCGCAGTGTGACTGAAGTGCTGTGTGACCGGCTGCGCTGTGTGACTGAGGTGCTGTGTGACCGGCTGCGCTGTGTGACTGAAGTGCTGTGTGACCGGCTGCGCAGTGTGACTGAGGTGCTGTGTGACCGGCTGCGCTGTGTGACTGAAGTGCTGTGTGACCGGCTGCACGAGTGTGACTGAGAGTGCTGTGTGACCGGCTGCGCTGTGTGACTGAAGTGCTGTGTGACCGGCTGCGCAGTGTGACTGAAGTGCTGTGTGACCGGCTGCGCTGTGTGACTGAGGTGCTGTGTGACCGGCTGCGCAGTGTGACTGAAGTGCTGTGTGACCGGCTGCGCAGTGTGACTGAAGTGCTGTGTGACCGGCTGCACAGTGTGACTGAAGTCTGTGTGACCGGCTGCGCAGTGTGACTGAGGTGCTGTGTGACCGGCTGCGCAGTGTGACTGAAGTGCTGTGTGACCGGCTGCGCAGTGTGACTGAAGTGCTGTGTGACCGGCTGCGCTGTGTGACTGAAGTGCTGTGTGACCGGCTGCGCAGTGTGACTGAGGTGCTGTGTGACCGGCTGCGCTGTGTGACTGAAGTGCTGTGTGACCGGCTGTGCTGTGTGACTGAAGTGCTGTGTGACCGGCTGCACAAGTGTGACTGAGGTGCTGTGTGACCGGTGCTGTGTGACTGAAGTGCTGTGTGACCAGCTGCACAGTGTGACTGAGGTGCTGTGTGTGACCGGCTGCGCTGTGTGACTGAGGTGCTGTGTGACCGGCTGCGCAGTGTGACTGAGGTGCTGTGTGGACCGGCTGCGCAGTGTGACTGAGGTGCTGTGTGTGACAGGCTGCACGCTGCAACGTGCTGTGTGTGAGACAGCACAGTGTGACTGAGGTGCTGTGCAGTGATTCAACTCCCTTGTCCAGGAGCAAAGCTCTTGAAGCTGCGGCTCTACTGAGGACAGGAAATGCCGGCTCTAGACTGAGTAGAATCCTAGCAGGCAGGCCTGGACTAGCAAGTAATTCAGATAACAGGTATGGAAGGACGTCAGTCTGCCGTGCTCACCGCCGTGACCCCAGCCCACCCACAGAAACAACCGCAAGGTGGAGGACACTTGTTGAGGGAACATAAGGCTGGAGATGCCACTCACGCATGCTGGGTTCGTGAGACAAGGTCAACTGTTGTCTCCTAATTCTGTGTTTGAGTTTCTGCCTTTCTGTTGCAGGTAAATTGAAAGATCTTGGGAACTTGGTTCTCCGACCCTTTGGACTCTCCACAGAAAATTTCCAGATCAAACAGGATTCCTCTACTGGTTCCTACTCCATCAATTTTGTTCAAAATCCTAATAATAACAGATAACAAAGATAACGGTATCGTTCAGAGCTGTCTTGGAAGTTGCGTGCTGCTTGATGTTAGCAAAGGATCGGGCCCTGCTCGTGTTTCCTTGTCAAAGCATCCTCTGGCAGGCTGCCCAGCAGGGCCCCGGGCCCCATTGCCCTTGTTTGGAGAGTGGCCAGGCCTCCTGGTATCATGAGCCTCATTCATTTCAAGGTGGTGTCTTTGTGCTGTTGTTCCTGGTTCCCTTGTTCTGTCCGGAGGGTTCATGTTTGTCCAGGCCCACACACATGCCCAGCCTGAGTCTTTCATCCTGGACCCAGCAGCCCGGCTGGCTGGGAGACGCCCACCAGAATTCATGATTCATGGGCTGCTTGCCTTTCGCCCCTGTCCCTGAGCACGTGTCCCCTGGCTGCCGTATGGCTCCAGCGGCCCAACTCTGCTGTGGCAATAAATGCTTTCTCTGACTGTCTGAGCTGGATTGTGAACTTTTGTGCTCGTAATAGAAAAGCTCCGGGGGGCCGGGCGGCGCGGCAGGCGTGCCCAAAAAAGCTTCTCTGACTCTGAACAGAGGCTTCAGGCAGCATCACTGCGTCTGGACTCCTCGCACTTGCTAAGTCTCCGTGGCCTGGGTGGGTGCAGCCCGATCCCTGGCTAGTGGTGGGATGTCCATCCCAGTTTCTGGTCGTCAGTGCTGGCAGAAAGCTGTTGTGATTTGGGGGGGCTCAAAGGCAGTGGTGTCTGTTGTGTCATGTGGCCAGCATTGTATGGCCTTGTTGCTGCCCCCCCCAGGTCATGTGACCGAGGGCCTATAGGGAAAGGGCTAGATAGTGCTTAGTTCTGTTTTGCTGTCTCTGAGAAGTTTGGCATCAGATTTCCCCAAGGGCAAGGGAGTTTGGGTAGGGTGAGTGGGTGTGTCTTGTGAGCTGTGGTGAAGATGTGTGATGGCTTTGTGGGCAGCCAGATTCTCCTACCTCAGACCAGCTCTCAAATAGTTTTGTGTTAGTATTCACCACATAGGAAAAGGACACTTCTGAAATCTCCTGTTAATTCCTTTTCAAATAGTCTGTGCTCATCTATATATAGGAAGCCATCTTTAGCCCAGTGCTGTGCCACCGAGTGCCTCTCCTGAGCCAGAGAGATGGGTAAGGCTATAATCCTCCAGTTTTCATATATAGCTCATTTACATAGTTATGTACGTCTTAGATTATCGTATGGGTGTGCAAATGAGTTCTGGGTGTTTGCATGTGTGGTCTTGGCAGATCCATGGAAAGGATTGGGGGTACAGTGGCCATCTCTAGAGATGGTGATCTCTCTGATGAACCTGAGTTGTGATCTTTCTGTACTGTTCTCCATAAGAGCAAAGAAGTTGCTAGGCCATGGAATTTAATTTTGCGTAAATTCATTTCAGAAGGAAGCTTCTTGGTAGGGAACGAGCATACTTTACGAGCTGTATCTCAGTGCGTTCTGAGAGCACCCGGGACCGTGACCTCAAAGAAAAACGGGTGTCTAGCACCAGGAATCTCATCTCCGTGCAGAGGCCACAGGCTCTCAACTTCCCTGTTCCCTCTAGTCCTGTTTTCACTAATGGAAACTTGAGGGAACTAAGATCAAAATGAGAGGCCTCTTTTCTCTGTCCCCTTAAACCGAAATGGGAGAATGTTGGAGATGAAAAGCTCGAACACTAGGCTGCTTTCCTCAGACAGAAGAAAACAATCAAGAAAAGTCTCTGGGTCAGTCCTGAAAAATCTCAAGAGTTGAGGCAGACAACTTTCTCCTTCTGGTTGTTTCTGGTCAAACACTCACACACTGAACATGCCAGCCTTAAGAAAAAAAAAAAAAAAAAAAACATTTACTGTAGGGGTACAGCTCCTTAAATGAAAATGGAACCGGGAGACAGGGGTCTCCAAAACCAGTACTGCCCCAAAACCACCCGTAGATTGTTCAGTGACAGTGATAGTTGAGTTAGTTGCTTCTATCAGAAATAGTTTGTGTGAGGCTCCTAATGATACAGCTTCCTTTCTGGTTATTTAAAAACAATTTTTCAGTAAAATCTACCCCAGTGATTTGTCCTCAGGAAACTCTGCTACTTACAGTTATACCCTGATGTGAAATCAGTGATGGGATCTTAACAATCTTTAAAACCTAACAACTAGAGGGGCCAGAGCGATAGCACAGTTTGCATTGCACATGGCCAACCCGACTCGATCCCCAGCATCCCATATGGTCCCCTGAGCACCGCAAGGAGTAACCTCTGAGCATCGCCAGGTGTGACCCACAAAAGGGAAAGAAGAAAAAACCTAACACCTAGAAAGTGAACAAATCCTTTTAAAATAATTATTTAGAAAAAAAATCAAGACTTTATTGGATAAACGTTACAACAATGTTCTTGAACATTTAAGTCTCAGCATACTTCACATGAGAAACCATTTTGTCATTCAAGTCTACGAAATGCAATAGGTTTTGAAGATTTGGAAACAGACAGGCAGCATGAAGCGAAGCTTAAATATTAAGCAACTAAAGCGGTGATGTGAAATAGCAACATGGGATTCTAGATTCTAAATACCACCAAGTTTCATTTTAAAAAAATGAAAGTATGGTTTAGAAGAAAAAAAAATTTAGATGGGAGACATCAGATTCCAAGCAATTCTTTTGTCTTAAATTAGGTCTTGGTCACCCCGCAATTAAGTCTATGCTTCATTTAAAATCTGGTTGTGCAACCCGTCCCGGCTTGGGAAACTGCCCGGTTCTCAAGTGAGCCGGGAAGGTGCCACCGTGGTTAAATACCCACAAGACCCTGGGCTGGCAGGAGCAGTCCCACCGCAAGGCCTGAGGTGACGGTGACTGGGCCAGATGTGAGACTGCACTGGAAGTTTTCAAGAAAGACATTTCGGACTGTGACCATAACTTTTGGTTACCTGTAGCGAAAGGAGGCCTGTTAAGCACACTGAAAGCAAAACTGCCTACCTTATCTCTGAGTTGTAAAGAACTCAGTCCCAAGCAGGAGATAGGAAGTGTTCTACAATTCTCACCCAGAACCTTTTGCTAATCCTGAGTGTGGAGTTAAGAAATTCCAAATCTGTAACAGTAAAATCATGGAAGTCCGGGAAGTCTGGATGCTTCCCAGGGCTCACTTAGCCTGTTATGTTGTTTGAAATGAATTTTGTAAAACTTTTTTTTTTTAGTATTTTTCCCCTTTTTTTTTTGTATTAAGTAATCAATATGGGTTATCTTTCTGGTTTAAAAAATAAATCAGTATTGCCACTAAAAAACTTCAGTTTTATTATTAAAAGTGCGGCACCATCAAATATAAAAATGCCTTAAAAATGTACTAACAGGTCCATCTGGTTTTCCCATTCATTAAAAAAAAAGGTTTTTTTTCATAATACTTTTCCAAAGACAAGGAAAACATCACAGTCTCCATGAATAAGAGTTCATGCTCCATGCATGAAAATTTGATGCTGTGTCTAGGGGCTGTCCCGCCTGACCCGTGGGAGAAGGCTTGCAGGCCCACAAGGGGCACAAGGAAAGCGCTCTCCAGGCAGGGCTCAGAACCTGCTTCCAGGCTTGTGCAGGCTCACTGCAAGATCAGCTCGGGCCTCCCAGCCCTCTCAAGTCACTCTGAAAGGGAAGAATGTCGTTAGGAAAATGTGCACGAAATGATCAATACTGGTGGCAAATAAATATCGGAGAATGTTCTAAGGAGCAAACACATAGTCCTGGCAACACGGCCCTGCTGGACAGAATAGGGCCGCATTCTCTTGTGGGACGGGCACTTCACTGAGCTGTTCTTTTGCTGCCGCTGACACCTGAGGGAACGGGGTCTCGGCACAGACGGCAGCTCTGGGCTCGGAGGCAAACAGCCACTTTAGAAAACACCTTTTGCTTACATCTGAACCAATTAATAGAAACCTTGGAGAAAAAGTTTTAGTATGAAAAATAATTCTGCCACCATCCCATGCCTTCAAGGCCTGTCCAAACTGTATTGGACTTCGTGTTCAGTGGAAGTTACTGTCATTGATTCTTCAAACATAAAATTCAAGTGAGTTCTTGGTATGTGTATCATCACTTCTCCTCTCATGCATAACTTATTGCAATAGTTCATTGTTGTTTTGTTTTTAATAAGATATTCCCCTAATACCTTTTCTTCAGTTTCACACAGCACAATCTGAAAGTGCCCCCTGTATAGACTGTTGGTTTTAAAACACTACTTAATGCAGCTTTTAAAATGTGAGTCTCCAACTGCATTCGGTCCTGAAGCTCTGGTCGCTGTGAGATTTGGTACAGGTCCATGAAACCAGCAGCCTGCTAATGTCTTTGTGCTGAAACATAGTAAAGAAGAGGGAGAAAATGCAGTTAAACACAAGTATTATCTGAGGGGGAAATGATTGTGTTGTTAAAGCAATCCCTGAGCTGTGGCTCAAATGACTTTTAAGTCAGTTAAACTTGGGAAAAAAAACGGCCAGTTAAACCGGCAGCACCAATGTTGTGTCGGACCAGATCACAACACATAAAATGGCTGTTACCTTCAGTCAGTTTGCACTTGTTGCTTGTATTTTTTTTTTTTTTACAAACTGCCCAATTAGAGGACAGCTGTACCTTTCTGTTGCTAAACTTGGGAAGCCGACAGCTAGGAAGCAAAGGGAGTCTCTAGCCTCACTACTACAGACTTAAGCAGCAAAATTATATGCAGACCATGATAAGTCGGCTAGACCCCACTGTCTACACACGGGGACAGAGCAACGAAGGCAGGATGCCAGGCTGGTCTCAGCATCCAGAGCTCCGTTATGCTCCATGACACCACCACACCTGGTTATCCGCAGAGACAACATTACCAATACACACACACACACACCAGCATCTCCAACCTCCTTTTAATACTACACTACAAAGCACTGGCCACCCTGAACCCTCTGATTGCATCTCAAACCTGGACCCTATATGCCAATAAGAATCTGAATTCCCAGGTGTGATCTGTGGAGAGAAGGATGACTCTTTGGTCTTAATGTATTTTTTAATCCAAAAAGATGGTACTCGAAATGGATTCACAAACAACGCACCCCATCCAATACTGACTGCACTTGCAAACATTTCTAAGAAAGCATCTTAGAGAACTTGGTCTTTTACTCACTTCTGAACCAAGGCCTGTGAAATACATTTCAGAGTATTCTATTGGGTTCCTTCTCAAACAATGAAAAAGGACTTCTAGCCACGAACGCCACACACAGCACAATGGAAGACAGGGTGGGGGAGAGTCTTGGGTCTGAAGAAATCATGGTTAAATGATTAACACATGAAACTTGACATTGGGCTCATAATTTTTAGAGCTAAAATATACTAACATGATTGTAATAGTAATGAATATAGAATCGTAGACCTTTGTAAGTAAATATTCCCAGTTTATTAAAAAAAAAAGTTACCAATCCCTGTGCACATCCATTTCCTTCTGTTGGACTCAGTACCTGGCTGCAAACTGAGTCCCATTCAGGTTGTCTGTCAAACCAATGACTAACGCAGCTCCTGTGGTTTCCAGTGAGGTGCAGAAAACCAAAGAACATTCTTCTCAAGAGATTGTGCCAACCCTCTCTGCAGGAGAGGCACCAAACTACCCTAGTCTCTAGGGTAAACTCAGCCCACGCACACCACAGCTGACCCACCATCTGCTTATGCCATGGGTGAGGCAGCCTTGATGCAGACACAGACCAGGAGTTACATGCAGGAGGGAAACCCCCGAATGTTCCCGGCCACTGAAGAGCTTAAAATAAACCTTTCATACATTCCCCAGGTTTTTAGCAGTGCACTTTTCCAGCAACATCTTTTTGCCCCTTTTTTTTGGGGGGGGGGGGAATCACATCCATCGAGGCTCAGGGGTTCCTCCTGGCACTGCGCTTGGAATTCCACCTGGCAATGCTCAGGGGACTAAATGGGATGCTGGGGATCAAACCTGAGTCTGCCACGTGCAAGGTAAATGTCCTCCCCGCTGTGCTCCACAAACAGTTTGGACTTGTGCTATGTGACAATGGTTTTGAGGTTCTTACATCAGGAATATATATGTACACATATAGCTCACATAGGTATATATTCTTACATAATTATTTAATTACAATGATTTAAAGTGATGAATAGTCAGTGACCAAGACTGAGAGCGAAAATAAGGAAATGTTCTTATTTACTTCCCCTGCAAACTTGGTTGCTATTGGACATGCCCACAGAGTGACCCCAGTGCCTAGGAGAATCGTCAGTTCCTAGAAGCTCAGAGCAGCAAGCGTCAGTCATTTCACTCATTCAGACGCTCCCCTAGGTGCAGAGCGCCCAGCCAGCAGGGACAGAAGCACTAAGGGAGGGGCTTTAAGAGTAGCCTGATCTGCCTTGGAACATGACCGGTGACGGCAGTGCGGCCTCCTTCACTCTGGCAGGGCTGAACAGACAGACCTGCCCGTCTCACTGTTAACTTCACTGCTCCCAGGCTGAATCCACTGTAAGGGGGGCAGCAGGACTCGCCACTGTCTGATGTATTAGCTGCCATTTGTTGAGACCTATGGTAGAAAAAACCAAGTTAACAAAAAGAGAGCAGTCACTGGAGAGCTTTCAATCCACTTTACAGAAAAAAAAGTCTGAAAATAAGAAAATCCAGTTGAATTTTCCTACTTCCAGAACCCAGCTTCTTCATACTGTGGTTTTGTGGAACCATACGGGGTCGCCTAACAATGTGCTGGGCCGGTTTGCCTAAAAACTGTCACCACTTGACTGTGGCATTTGCATATATATGCATCTATATACTGGGGCTGTGTAAAAGGTCACAGGTGAAAAAGAGATCACAGGTAGAAAATTTGAGCAGCCCTAACTCAGGTAACTTGCGGCTCTGGGTGCGCAGAGAAACAAGCAAGGCGTGTGCATCCCGGACGCGGCCAGGAGAGGGCGCTCAAGTGCAGAGGCCCACACCAATTCTGCAGGAAAAGCCGCTGGCGGGGATCTGCCCGACTAAAGTAGCGGTGAGCACTTCGGTGCTCTTGGTCCTCCCGCACTCGGACTGAAGTCACCGCCCACATCCCTGATAGGCGCCAAACCCCACTGTGCACACGGCCAGGAGACCTGAGCTGAGGCCGACCGCCACACAGCAGCCCACAGCCCACCCCGAGTGCCTGCTTGAGGAAGCCTGACCTCAGCTGTCACCATGAACACGAAGCACGATTCCAGCAAAGGACTCCTTTAGAAACCTGACTCTGTATGTTTCTTTAGAGTCCAGGTGATGCTCTTGGGCCATACCTGAATGTCAGGTGATGTCTGGGACTGAGCCCTCACACCTTTGCCTGATCTGTGCCCAGCCCCCAACCTGATTCTTGCTACACTGACCCCCGCCCTCAAATGCTGGACACTGAACCCAGGTCGCATACAAACAAGGCATAGGCTTTGCCGCAGAGCCGTGTCCCCAGGAAAAGCTTTTATTGTTTGGGGGCCACATCCCCTGGCGCTTGGAGCCCTTCCTGCTAGAAGCGCCGTGTAAGGGTGAGGCATGGAGCCTGGGTGGGCCTCTCCCACACAAAGCATGCACACTCCAGCCCCTGAGCCGTCACTTCAGCCCGCAAGACACCAGATCTGTAATTCTGAACTTTAACTGAGAGAATAATTTTTAAAATGTATTTATTTATCTATTTATTTATTTTGGGGGTCACATAGCGACGCTCAGGAGTTACTCCTGGCAGTGCTCGGGGACCATATGGGATGCCAGGGATCGAATCTGGGTCGGCCATGTGCAAGGCAAACGCCCTACCCACTGGACTATCACTCTGGTCCCAAGAATAATTTTCTTAACTGAGATTCAACAATGGGTTATTTACTCTTTAGTTCCCTAGAAAACTTAAATACAGGAAAATGAATCAGTACAAAGTTCAATGCTAGGAGCCAGAACCATAGTACAGTGTGTAGGGCATTTGCCTTGCATGCAGCCGACCCAGGTTCAATCCCCAGCATACCACAAGGTCCCCCGAGCACCACCAGGAGTAATTCCTGAGTGCAGAGCCAGGAGTAACCCCTGAGCATCGCTGGGTCTGGCCCAAAAAGGAAAAAAAAAAAAAGTTATATTCCCTATAACCATCACCCAAGAGCAATCACAGAAAAAATGAAAGTTCAAAATCATGAAAATGTTTAACCCGCGCCTTCAGCACCCTGTTCATCTCATCAACAATCTCAATACTTGTTCTCAACAATCTCCTTCCAACTCCAAAGAAACTAGTCTAAAGAAATGTTTCCACTACAGCATAAAGAAACTTCCAAGTCTAGGAGCCTAAGTGATAGCACAGCAGCTGTAGGGCTTTTGCCTCGAATGCGACTGACTGGGGTTCAATCCCTGATATCCCATATGGTCCCCCGAGCACCGCCATGAGTAATTCCTGAGTGCATGGGGCCAGAGCGAGCACAGCAGGTGGGGTGTTTGCCTTGCATGCGGCCGACCGGTTCAGTCCCCAGCATCCCATATGGTCCCCCAAGCACTGCCAGGAGTAACCCCTGAGCATCACCGATGTGACCCCCCAAAAAAAAAAAAAAAAAAAGTTCCTGAGTGCAGTCAGGAGTAAACCCTGAGCACTGCCAGGTGTGACCCAAGAAGGGGGGAAAAAAACCACAACTTCCAAGTCTAAAGAAACTATACGGAAATGTTCCCACTATGGTATAAAGAAACGTCCAAGCCTAAAGAAATGCATGACTGCGTCCCCACAACTTCCCCTGCAGCCACGGAGGCATGAGAAACTCCTCACAGGTCAGCCCCAGCTGCAGAGCCTGGCTCAGTGTCAGCGCTGATGGGAGAGAAAATTCTCAATGCTTCCAGGGGCTCCCAGTTTTCTTTCGAAAACGTGGGATTAAAGGACTGTCCTCACAGCACACCCAGGTTTGAAACATGACCCCTGAACACCACCAAGGGTCACTCTCAGCACCTGCCCACGTAGCCCCACCAAAAAAAATACAAGGACAGAATTCACCAGGGGATCCCTTCATGAAAGGCCACAATACCCTGGAAACTCACCGTGCATCTATCCTGTTAAAGCTTCCTAGCAACAAGGGCGACCTCTGCCTGAAGACAGCAGTGACACAAAGGGTTAATCCCATCAGGGCAATGGAATAAGCGCAGCTAGTCTGAACGGCTGAGATAATGGGGAGAGTGGCAGGCACGGGTGGGCCGTGTGTGTTGGTATGCAGTAAGCCCCATCATTCACAATAATGTCAATCATGGTACCTCAAAATCCACTGGTGCAGCAAGTGCCATAGGTCACGGCTCACAGGAACACACTCCAGAGTCCCAGTACAGCAGGTGTTCTTTGTCTTGCACACAGCCACCCAGCTCTATTTATTTATTTTGCTTTTTGGGTCACACCTGGCGATGCTCAGGGGTTGTTACTCCTGGCTCTGCACTCAGAAATTACTCCTGGGCCGGAGCAGTAGCACAGCAGGTAAGGCGTTTGTTTGCCTTGCAGGTGGCCAACCTGGGTTTGATCCCCCGCATCCCATAAGGTCCTCGAGCACTGCCAGGAGTAATTCCTGAGCAAAGTAATCAGGAATAACCCCTGAGCATCACCAGGTGTGACCCATAAAAAAGCAAAAAAAAAAAAAAAATAAATTACTCCTGGTGCTCGGGGGACCATATGGGGATACTGGGGATCGAACTCGGGTTGGCCCACATGTAGGCAAATGCCCTCCCCACAGTGCTGTCACTCCGGCCCCAAACCACCCAGGTTTAAGCCGAAGCACCACATATGGTCCCTGCAGCCTGCCAGGAAGTGATCCCTGAGCACAGAGCCAGGAGAAAGCCCTGAGTACAGATGAGTGTTTCTCTCCCCACCCTCCAAAAAATGTTACAATTCTACACAAGTATTGATCTTGAACACTCCATGTAACAGAGCATGAAGCAAGTGGGACGGCAGCGTTTTTAGTAAGTTTCTAATAACGGTGCTATTGTTCTAGCACTTGCGGGCGGGGCCCCACTTGGCGATGCTCAGGCTACTCCCCTGCGCAGCTGTCATGCCCCGCAGTACCTGCAGGACCCACGGGCTCGTGAGGAGGCAGAGCCATGCTGCAGCCAAGCAGACAGCAAGCACTCGGCTCTGCTGAGCTCCCCCCTGGCTCCTAGGGCTCTGGCCAAACAGCAGTCAGTTATTCGCAGGGTTCTAAGATTCACCAAGACGAGCCACACCAGGCCAGATTTGACGATGAAAAATCCAGCTCTGGGGAGCTGAGGCACAGGCTAAGAGGGCAAGAGGGCAGCTGTGCATGCCGAATTCCCGTCCTTTGCATCACATGGTCCTAGAAGCACTGCAGGGGTGACCCCAACTGGCCCCCCACCCCCCAGGTCACTTGGAATGACCCTGAAGAGCACTGGGTATGGTCTCAACACCTACTGAACTGCAGAGGAAGGAATAAAGGTTTCGATCAACAGCATCGCAAAGCTGAATTATGGGTGAAAAATGTCTCCCCCACCAGACACCCGCTCACCCTACAGTCAGCACGGCCCCTCCTCGTTCACAGAAGAGTGACTAAAGTTTCTTCGCCACTTTATAAATTATTTACTAGAACTACACCAGCACCCACAGACTTACAAGACCTACAAGACCCACAAGACCTACAAGAACTACAAGACCTGCCAGAAGTTGAGTCTGGAACGGAGAGGGCTTTTGCCTTGCATATGGCTGATCCCCGGCATCCCATAAGGTCCCCCGAGCACTGCCAGGAGTAATTCCTGAGTGCAGAGCCAGGAGTAAACCCTGAGCATTGCCGGTGTGACCCAAAAAGGGGGGGGGGGGACCAAACTAGAGGGGCCCCAGAAGCACAGGTGTGCCTGTCAGCCTTTTGACACCCTGAAAGCTGAACGGGCAGGGATGTGCTCACGGGTTGAACAGTAGCCCGAGTGTTCAAGGCCCTGCCACCGTCCCCAGCAGTACTGCCATGCTCTGGTGACCACAGTACCGCTAGGCCCAAGCACAGCAACAGTGGCTCCACGCCCCGTCCTCGGCCACTTGCCAGTGCTGCTGGATCTGACCCGTATTTAAAAATAAACGGCTGGCAACAGCAGCTCGGTTCTTCCCATGCTTGCAGCTGACCCAGGCTCAATCCCAGATTGTCCCAGAGCACCACCAGGAGGAAGCCCTGAGTATCGCTTAGTGAGAAAAAAAGAATCCCAAAGTGACCTCAGGTGCATGGACCCTCCCAGCAGGCACAGGGACTCCGAGGTGGTCCTGGCTTTTAGTGTCCATCTGTCAGAACCACTTGCAAAGGTCCTGTGCGTGGCATCAGGATTCTCCTGGCACTTCTGCCAACTGAGAGCTTGCCAACAGCTCTCAGTTCAACACAAATCCTAAACAAAACCACCAGGAACCAGCAGGCTACGCCCTGTTCCCACATTCCAGGAGTTGTTAGGTTCAGAGAAGAATGTTGCTCTACTTCTCTTTTATCTATTTGGGAGGGGTTAGGAATCACACCCAGTGGCTCTCAGGGCTTACCCCGGGGACTTTGTGCTCAGGGATCAAACCCAGACCAGCCACATACAGGGCAAGCATCCTAGTCTCTTGACTTGTTGCCTAGGTCCCTGCTGCTACCATTTTCATTTCGGGTGAGTGCACACTGCAAGATGGTGTCAAAGCCACTAGAAAGGGTGCCGGAGCGATAGCACAGTGAGGGTGTTTGCCACACAGCAATGCCAATGTCCTTAAGACCAGGGAACTGCCCTCCATAAGAATGACCAGGAGCAGGGCCAGAGGAGATAGCCCAGCGGGTAGGGCGCTTGCCTTGCACGCGGCCGGCCTGTGCCGGCCCGGTTCAATCCCCGGCATCCCATATGGTCCCCCGAGCACCGCCAGGAGTAATTCCTGAGTGCAGAGCCAGGAGTAACCTCTGAGCATTGCCGGGTGTGACCCAAAAAGCAAAAAAAAAAAAAAAAAAAAATGACCAGAAGCTAGTCCGGATTAGGGCAGTGGAGAATGCCAAAGTCTGCTCCCTGGCTGTCTGTCTCCTACACTGAACAATGCTTAAAAATAAACCACAGTGTGGAGCTGGAGCGATAGCACAGCAGGTAGGGCGTTTGCCTTGCATGTGGCCAACCTGGGTTCAATCCCCTGCATCCCATATGGTCCTCCGAGCACCGCCAGGAGTAATTCCTGAGTGTAGAACCAGGTGTAACCCCTGAGCATCACTGGGTGTGACACAAAGAAATATATATTGCACAGCAGTAAGAATTAACTTTGCTGACTTTCTGGCCACAGCCAGCAGCAGTGGGGGTTATAACTCCAGCAGTGCCTGGGGAGGCTGTAGTGCCAGGACTGAAGCCGGACTCCTGTTCACAGACCAGCAGATGACTCCGCCCTTTCAGCTGTCCAGCTGGCCCTAAGGTTTGCTCTAAATGCTACGCGCTCTCTGCCAAATGAAGGGATCCGTCAAGTACATACAGATGAAATACGGAACATAAGATGTTGAGAAGTCAGAGCCAGTCAAGAGTAAGAGTCAACTTCCTTGCTTTCCCCTGGCAGCTGACAGAGCATGGGCCTTGGTCTCTGAATGTATCGGTTAGGTTGGTCTTTTTTGTTTTATTTTTGGGTCACACCGGTGATGCTCAGGGGAACCATATGGGATGCTGGGAATTGAACCCAGGTCAGCAGCAGGTCGGCCGCATGTAAGGCAAATGCCCTTTCCGTTGTGTTATCACTCTGGCCCCAGTTAGGTTGGTTTTTTCCCCTCCTTTTTTGGGTCACACCCTGCGATGCTCAGGGGTTACTCCTGGCTCTGAACTCAGGAATTACTCCTGGCAGTGCTCGGGACCAGATGGGTTGCTGGGGATCGAACCCAGGTTTAGTCACATGCAAGACAAATGCCCTACCTGCTGAAGCTATCACTCCGGCCCTACGTTGGTCTTAATAGCAACTATATTAATGCAATCCTAAAACACTGAATTCACCCCACCTGAGAGGGAAGAGTCTTCATTCTCTCTCATCACAAGGCCACACAGGAATGTCATCCAAAATCAGAACAGGACCAACTTTCCCAACAGCTGGGGCTCCCTTCTCTGTTACCAACAAAAGTGAACCAACACAGCACAAACTGCAGAATTCCCAATTAAAACAGGAAACATCTCACTTTAGATTAAATGACAGATTCCTTAAGAGTGTTCTAGTCCCAACTCAGTGATGTAAAGGCATGGGTGTACACAGAAAGGGAAGTGGCCAGCAGGACCTGCTCAACGGGAAACAACTCCGTGCCACCAACCTTAGAATCGCAGGCCAAAAATTCCAAGTATTCCTAGCCTTGTCGTACTTGATAGGCCAAAACCAGTAACAGTTATAGTCCCCATTCCCAGGACCTGAAGGAATGGTTTGAGGATCTTCATGTTCCTGGAGCAAGCAGATACCCTTGGGCTACACTAGCATGTGACAGGATGTATGGAGATGTTACTGGTGCCCGCTCGAGCAAATCAACGAACAACGGGAAGACAAGTGACACAAGTGATTCCTAGCCTTGAGTAACACTGCACTCTTGTCTTGGTCTGTTGTGCCCATCTACTTACTCCTAAAATGTCTAGATTTTTCCATAAAAAACATGCCTAGGGGAAGTACAAAGGGGCTTCATAAAGTCTTGCTTGCAGCTGACCCTGGCTGTACACTGGACACCTCGCATGGCCCCTGCGCACTTCCGTGTGTGCCCTCTTCAGACACCCCCCCACTCACCCCGTCACACAGGAACGAACACCGATAGGTGTGTTCGAGTGAACTTCAGACCAGCCAATGGTTTCTAATTTCCCACTCCTGGGCACAGGGCTCCAGTCCACTGCTGCTAGGAGTGCCGGGCAGGTCCCTCCAAAGGAAGGACAAACCATTGTGATGCTTTTAGTTGTCAGAGCATGCCTAGAAACAAAGGCAGCGTTACTTACTTTTCATACTTCTTGCTGCACTTGGCTTCTCCCCTTACTAATCTTTTATTTTAGCCACTTGTTAGGGAAGCAGAGATCTGGTTTAAGGCTAGTTTTCACTCGGGAGGGGTTGGGGGGGGGAGGGTGCCCATTTGGTTATCTCCGTACACAGCTCCTTTTATTAACTAGAAATGTACAAGAAAAAATAGCCACTATCACCCAATTCAGCTCTTAGCTCCACCTGTGGTAGGAACTGGAGAAATTTAACAGCAGCTTACGATATTTATATTTCTGAGTCAAATATTAATAGGTAGCTATTAGATTCCCACTTGGAAACACTGTTTGGAAACATTGTAAGATCACATAAATTTTTTCTAAAATGTGTTACCCTCGGGGCCAGAGGGATAGTACAGCGGGGAGGGCATTTGCCTTGAACGTGGCCAGCCCGGTTCGATCCCGGCAACCCAAATGGTCTCTGAGCACCAGCACGAGTAATTCCTGAGTGCAGAGCCAGGAGTGACCCCTAAAGCAAAATCAAAACAAAACTTACCCTACTGAACCTTTTGAATTACCCTATTGAAACTTTAGACAAAACAAACGCCAGTTCAGAATGGAAGAGGGGGGCCAGGAGTGTGGCTCGGTGGCAGAGCACTTGCCTTGAATGTGTGAGACCCTGGATCGGATACTTGGTTCCCAAGCGCTAAGCTGAGAGTCGTCCCCACACCCCCCAGACAAGCACTGAGCCGAAGAGTCCCCCCAACCCAGATGGACCCCAGCCCCAGCACTGCTCTGAAAAAATGGAGGTCAACAGGCCTAAATAAAGATTTGTTTCGTACACACATCTGGTTATGTGTCAGCCATTCCCTTAGAGGTATGATTAGATACTTAAGCTTGAGTTTCATTTTATACCCAACAATGATATTTCACCCAGGGTTTCTCTATCAAATTTAAGCAAGAGCGCATTTGCCAAAGCACGTGCCTATATGAGCAATATATCCAGCCAAAGCTCACCTGGATCACACGCCAGCCTCAGAAATTATATTTTAGATTAACTTTTTGCTGCCTGTTTAAATCTTTCTAATCTTTTAAAAAGAACTGAAAGAACAATTTTAACCTACTGAAACAAACACTCGAAGTCTAAAACCCTTCAATCACACTAAACTACTTTCAACCTGTTATAATCAAAGAATTTTTAAACAGTATAGTGGTTTCTGTTTGCAGGAAAGAATATATTCAAGTGAAACAATGAGGTTTTTTGTTTTCCAAATGTGTGTTATTATAATCAAAAAGCATTGACTTAATTCCCCAGAAGAAATTCTTACTTGCATGTGCAGAAATCAAGACATAAATCATGCAAGTCTGTAACTGAAACTGCTCATAAGACAGATTTTTCCATTCCATCGACCTTCTCTTTACTCAATCCATAACTAGATATTTAAGTCGCATTACTTACCAAAAGTTGCTCTAAGCTTCTAACATGTCAAACTGATACTATGGCAAATGTAAAAGGTTCATATAAAGTATGAGAGCCATCTTTTAAATTTTTGAAAAAATCTGCCTCCACGGGCAATCAGATATATAATCCACCAACAATACCTTGAAACTGTCAACTAAATCGAATCTTGGGACAGATGGACCATGTTGAAAACTTGTGAGCTAAGTTATGAGCCCCGGGAGAGAAGCTGAGGCTGAGACCTAGCTCGACTCACTGCAGTTACCCACATGTCAAAAAACTGAAGCACATAATGCAATGAATAGTAAAACTAAAACTGAAAAAAAATTCAAGCCTACACACTATCAGAAAACTGGCAGGAAAGCCTCCATTGAAAAAGCACGTGTCGGACCTCTAAGCTTAAAACTCATTTTCATATACTGATTAATCAGTTATTCATTTGAATTCTATCAATGCTCAGGTAAAATATTCCCCTGATGGGGCAAATAGGATATAACTTTGATCTTTCATCTTCTCTACAAACTATTACAAAGAATAATTTTCTACCATCTTAAAAAATTTTCAAAGCTTTTTGAGAAACACACACAAATAATTTGGATTTAGTCGATTTTATTTACAACTTTTTTTTTGATACATATCATAGCATTACACAATTACATTTTCTCTTTTTCTGACCTGCAAACAGATACCTTAAACGGAAATTTTTTAATCATCAAATTAGGTACATCCAAAATGCAACAATTACACATGACAGTTCACAAAGTGTAATGTACCAGGACGTATCCTAAGAATTTAGGAACAGCTAGTCAGGAGAAATCTGACCAAATTTAGCAATCAACTATTTACAGATCCAAAAACACACCTATCTAAATGCCCAAACCAAAAGTTCACAAGTTTTTGTTAAGTTCCTACTGGACAACAGTGATGCTTCAAGCTAGCCAGCCTGGCCATCTGTATCCCAAAGCTCTGGGCTATATTCCCAGACTACAACTGAAGAGCAAGAATCTCAATTTGTCAAACACCTAAGTACCAAACTCTTACGCCAATCTGCACACAGAACGGCCAGGTATTCATTAATTAAACAAGTAGTCATGAAACAGCCACACTGTCCCCAGGCGTGGCCACCCTTTCTGCAACCCCGAGTCTCCACCCATGTCACACAGTGACAGGTTGTGTGTGTATGATTCATGTGTGTGCGGCGTGCGGACACTCATACACACCTAGGCGCAAAGGGCAATGAACAGTCCCTGCAAATATTCATTTTCAGCTGAGGCTATGGCTCCTACACCTTGGGATGCTTTTAGACTTCAAAACTGGAAAATACTGCTAACGTCTCACTTCCTGAAGACATAAGCCCAACGCTTGTTCAGCTGAAGTTTCTCCATCTAAAAATGGCTATCAGGTCAGTATTTCAAAAAATGTTTTAAAAAATGCAGCCAGATGAGTGCGAATACCCCCTCTCCATCTGGCCGCAGGATTTCCCGGAAATCCCTCCTAACTACACTGGCGGACGCGCCACGCCTCGGAGAGTGGTTCTGGCCTACCTTACTGTCCCGGGGTCAGGTCTCAAACTGGGTCAGCAGAGCCCGCACTGGGGGTCAGCTGCTTTCGGCAGCCTTGCCTGCCTCTGTGATAGCCCTGCGGTACAGGCCCTTCCTCTTCTTATTAAAGCGCGCCTGGAAGTTTTCTAAAAAGGGGGAGAGCTGCGAGAGAGCAAGGAAAGAGGTGGTCGGGGACCCGAACCACGAGATGCGGGGCCTCCTGGCGGACCAGAAGCCCATTATCCTTCCGGCTCACGGTTATAGTAAGGACACGGGCTGGCCACCAAGGGAAACCATAGATCTTGGCCCAAACAATGTCCCCTACGCATATGGTCCTGCCATCTGGCGTGACACACTTAGAGACGTTTTTTGGAAAAGACTTTCATTTTCAAGGAATCACTGAGCTTTCTCTCTTCCCGCGGGAGGAGCCCCGGGAGGCGGCGGGGGCCCGCACCCCGCCTGGGGGAAGGCAAAGCCCTCGGAAGAGCTACACTCCGAGGTGGAGGATCTCAGCTCGTCCGCGCTTATCGAGGCTACACACGGACGCCCGGGACGAGTCGCACTTCTGATTTAGGGTCATGTAAACAGAGATATTGCTTTCGCTGCCCTTTCTGCCCGCTGTCTGTTGCTCCTCCTGCTCACCAGGCCCCAGCCCTTCAGTGGTGTCCTGAACCTCACTGCGGGCCTCTTCGGGGCCTCTGGAGGGGCTCTGGTTTTCTGAAGGGGCCTCACCTGCTGAGCGGGTAGAGGTGCAGCGGGACGGGGGCTTGGGGGCCATCTTGCCGCTGCGCATTTTCTCAAGTCCTGTCTTCAGGGAAGAGTCGTTCTCCTCATTGCGGTACCGCTGAGGTTTTAACCGCACCCGGGCGGGAGGGAACCTGAGCTGGGACTCTGGTAGCGTCGGGTGAAGTGAACTTTAGAGTGCGCACTTTTTGGACGGAGCCGTCTCGCCGGGCTTCTTCTGTGCCTTTTCTTTGGCCATTTTCAACACTTCTCGGGCTTTCGCGTGGTCCATGTTCTTACTCTGCAGCACCTTCTTGGTGCTCAGCTGGGCTTTCGACGTGTTCGCCTGAGCAGAGAGCTTCACCACCCGACCTCTGCTGTTGGCAAGATTGGAAACCTTGACCACAGCGTTTCTTCTCTGGCTTTCCGTTTGGTTTTTCCCATCTACTTTAGGGTCAGTTTTCAGTTTTTTGTTGACAGTAGTCACGCTTTCATGTCTCCGTTTCTTATCTTCATATTTTGAAGAGTCACTGGCATTGCTACCTTTCCTAATTTCCTTTTTCTCGGCGGCGACACTGTTCTTGCATTTGTCACAGAGGACGTGCCTGGGCCGCAGCTTGATGGCGTTCATTATGGAAGTGGCCTCTTCCCTGTACATTTTGGCGTTTGGGTCGCTTGATTTTCCGAGGCGGTGGCTGAGGTATTGACTGGTTATATGTGTCCCTGATAAACAGTGGGGGGCGGGTAAGGTGCTCCTTCGTGGAAAAGAGGCGGCGGCTTGGAAGTCCACAGGCTCTCGGCTAGGCCGGGCTCAGAAGGTGGGTCGGGGGAAGGGTTGGCGGGAACAGCACCACTGACTTCACACTCCACCTCCGCCCGTCTTTGAATGTATTACTTTGGAGCTGCATGGCTTCAGGTTTATCCTTATATTCCCTTTTGGGAAATACTGTCACAGGGATCCCATGAGGCCCGAACCTTTAAAGGAAGACAGGAAAGGGAAACATTAATGTTTACAGTCCAGCTTCTCAGACACTACCTTATTCACATGCCCTTTCCTGAGAACTGCCGCTAACCCTCTCACATCTCCAGCCTCCAGTACCACCGCCTGCTTTTCTCGCTGGTCCCACATTTTAAATGAAGGAAACAATGAAACGCTTGCTCTAAGCTCCTGTCTCCTTACATTATGGGCCAATACGAGGACCTGTAACCTTCCTTTAAAATCTGCTTAAGGGGTCTGGAGGCTAGTCCAGCGTTGCCTTGCATGCGGCCAGACCCGGTTCAATCCCCAGCATCCCATATGGTCCCCCGAGCACCACCAGGGAGGAATTCCTGAGGACTAACCCCTGAGCATTGCTGGGTGTGGCCAAAAAAAAACTAGAGATAGATAGATAGATAGATAGATAGATAGATAGATAGATAGATAGATAGATAGATAGATAGATAGATAGATAGATAGATAGATAGATAGATAGATAGATAGATAGATAGATAGATAGATTGACAGACAGACAGACAGACAGACTGACTGACAGACTGACTGACTAGATATCTGCTTAAGGGAGCTGTCAAGATAGTACAGCAGGGGCGGAGAATAAAAGAGTACAGCTGGTAGGGCATAAGCTTTGCATGCAGCCTACCTTGGTTTGATCCCAGACACCCATGTGGTTCCCTGACCCTGCCAGATTGTTCCCTCAGAACTGTTCCCTGAGTAAAGGACCACCAGCAGGTGTGGCCCAAAACACACAGACACACACACACACACACACACACACACACACACACACACACAGAGACACACACAGACACACACACACATACACTAAGCCAAAGAAATTACTTTAAAACTGAGAGGGTCATGTAACAAACCAGAGTACATCTTTGTAAGAAACTGGGGTTCAATCAAGCAATCTGGCATTCCAACCAGGGGCTCCCTGGGCACCACCAGCAATGACCCCCAAACATTGAGCAGGGCACATAGCCCTGATTCACCTCCAAACTTGGCCCAAAAAGAAAAACAATTTGTCTTAATTTCTTAATGATACATTATCGGTAAATGCTTTATTTGTATGATTTGGATCAGTAAAACTTGCTCAGCTTTGGAGTCGGAGCGTTAGGACAGGGCAGCTGGCATGCATGCCGCCGACCCAGGCTCTATCCCAGCACGCCAGAGCATTCCTCAAGTCCCACCAACAGTCATCCCTGTATGCAGGGCCAGGAGTAAGCCCTGAGCACCACCAGGTATGGATCAAAACAATCTCAGCTTAATTGTTCACCAATGGCAAAAGTTCACGAAGTCCTGCTGTGCATTAGTGTCTAAGGGGCGCCTTATTTAAAACAGCTCCGGGCTAGAGACAATTCAGGGGTAAAGGTGCGTGCCTTGCATGAGGCCACCTGGGTTTGATCCCTAGGACCACAGATGGTTCAAGCACTGCCAGGAGTGATGATCCGTGAGCACAAAGCCAGGAGTAAGCCCTGAGCAACACCAGGTGAACAGATGTTTCCAGTCTTGAATCAAAGTGAGGACCAGAAATACAATGGGCAAGACACTTGCCTTGCACACTCCCACATGTTCCCAAGCCCACCAGAAGTGATCCCTAAGTGTGAAGCCAGAAGTCCTGAGCACATGTGAAAAATAAACAGTTTAACACTACGTGTCACTTGATATATTTACTGTAGAAAAGATCACATGGGGCCAGAGTGATAGCACAGCAGGTAGTAGCATTTGCCTTGCACACGGCTGACCCGAGTTCGATCTGGCATCCCATATGGCCCCCTGAGCTCTGCCAGGAGTAATTCCTGATAAATAACTTTACCCTTATATAATAAATACATCTTTCTTCTGTAACAACCTTGTCCATCTTGTAACAACTTCCCACGGTTTCACAAAACGAAAATCATAACTTTGGGGCCAAGGAAATAGTATAGCGAGTATGAGGCTTGCCTTGCACACAGCTGACGGTTTCTCTCCCATACAGTCCCCCAAACACTGTCAGGCATGATCTCTGAGCACAGCCAGAAGTCACCCTTGAGCATTGCCAGAGTGGTCCAAAGGGGAAAAAAAATGAGACAGAGAAAAATAGTACAAGGTTGTTGTTAAAAAGTGCATGATAGGGGCCCGGAGCGATAGCCCAGCGGGTAGGGCGTTTGCCTTGCCGTGGCCAGCCCATGCTGGCGGGGTTCGATCCCGGCATCCCATATGGTCCCTGAGTACTGCCAGGGTAATTCCTGAGTGCAGAGCCAGGAGAAACCCCTGAGCTCGCCGGGTGTGACCCAAAAGCAAAAAAAAAAAAAGTGCATGATAGGGGCTGTAGCAATAGCACAGCGGGTAGGTAGGGCGTTTGCCTTGCACGCGGCCGACCTGGGTTCCATCCCCGGCATCCCATATGGTCTCCTGAGCACCGCCAGGAGTGATTCCTGAGTACAGAGCCAGGAGTAACCCCTGAGCATTGCTGGGTGTGACCCAAAAAAAAAAAAAAAAAAACCAAAAAAGTGCATGATAGGGGCCCGAGCAATAGCATAGTGGGTAAGACGTCTGCCCTGCACATGGCTGACATGGGTTCAATCCCGGGCATCCCATATGGTTCCGAGCATCACCGGGAGGTAATTCCTGACTTCAGAGCCAGGAGTAACCCTGAGCAATGCTGGGTGTAACCCAAAACACACACACACAAAAGTACATGACATATGGGCTGGAGAGACAGTATAATCAGAATCCCTTGCCTTGCACACAGTCACTCTATATGGTCCCCTAAGCACCACCAGGGGTCACTCCTGAGCAGAGCCAGAAATTACCCTTGGCTTTGCTGGATGTGACCTAGAAGAAACAAATATCGCTATGAGCAAGTGGCTGGGGGACTCCCCACTGTCCAAAATTTACATTTATACACAATACATTAAAGTGTTTAAGCGTCACAAAATACTTAACTCTGTATTATACGTAAGATTACTCACTTTCGGGTCTAGTTCTTTTGTTTAACGTCAGTCACAAATTTTTCCCAAACTCCCAATGCATCCAGACTGCAGAGCAGCAACATAGAAAACAAATTCTTATAATTATGTTTTTGTTTATAATGAAACCGACCAACCAACCCTGCACGCCAGCAGACCCAGGATCAGTCCCTGGCTCTGCACATGGTACCCGAGCCACGGGAGAGCCCCGAACGGAGAACCAGGAGAACCCTACAGCTGTGGCCACAACACAAAAACAGAGATTAGGGGTCAGGGAAAGGAGAAGACAGACAAGGCACTTCCTCAATTCCCAGCCTCCGCCAAGCTGGTCCTGACTCCAGAGCCAGGAGTAGCCCTGAGCACCCATAGGTGTGGCCCAAAAGCCAAAGTAAAGGGTGGGGCAGAGGAGATTGCATTTTGGGGCTATCAGAGATCTTGTTCTAGCTCCTTAGTAGTTTTATGTTTAGTATACTATTATTACGTTCCTTAATAGTAATCCGTCCTATCACGTTGGCAATTACAAACCCAATAACAAATATTTATAAACTGCAAAGGACAAGAAAGCCATTTTCACTAGGGTGGTGCAAACTTCGGCGTATACACAAAGGGACCCTTCCAGGCTGTGCCAGATTGTCTGTTCTTCAGAGTAGACTCAAAGCTCATTATCCTTTTGTTTTGTTTTTGGAACACACTCCACGCTCGGGGACTACTCCTGGCTCTGTGCTCTGTGCTTGGGGATCACTTCTTGGGGGTCCCGGGGCTCCGGGGACCATATAGGATGCCAGGGATTGAACCCAGGTCAGTTGCATACAAGGCCAGCATCCTACCTGCTGGACTAGCGCTCTGGCCTTTCGTTATCATTCTTATGAGATATTAAAATGATACTTAAGGGGCCGGAGCGATAGCCCAGCGGATAGGGCGTTGCCTTGCACACAGCCGGCCTGTGCCGGCCCAGGTTCAATCCCCGGCATCCCATATGGTCCCCCGAGCACCACCAGGAGTAATTCCTGAATGCAGAGAAGGAGTAACGCCTGAGCGTCGCCGGTATGACCCAAAAAAGCAAAAAATAAAAATAAAATAAAATGATACTTAAGGAGCTGGAGGCGATAGTCCAGCAGGTAGGGCAATTTGCCTTGCAAGCAGCTGATCCAGGTTCGATCCCCAGCACCCCATATGGTCCCGAAGCACTGCCAGAAGTAATTCCTGAGTGCAGAGCCAGGAATAACCCCTGAGCATTGCTGGATGTGACCCACAAAGCACAAAAAATAAATAAAATTTAAAAAATAAGATGATACTTAAATGTGAAGGTGACACAGTCATTTCTTTCAGGATTATCTGTATCAAATAAAGTATGGAGCCTGAATTCTTACCCTCACTAAATTTAATAAAATCACTAATTTCAAGCCTTGGTTGTTTTCCCTTGCAGTCTCTTGCCTTGTAAGAATATAAATATAAATATAAGCATTAATGTTTTGTACTAATGTAAGCACGTGGCTGTACAGTGACAAAGAGAAATCATAGGTGCTGAAAGGGTAAGGGGAGTGAGCAGCTAAGAGCAACCGCGCACGGTGTGAGACTAGCAGAAAAGTCTTCAGACCAATCAGTTTGACAGGGTGGAGAGGAGGCAGTGGCTCAGCTGGGGTGCTGGACGTGCAGGGTCCGCACGAGCCCACCAGGAGTAGCACCACCCAGGAAAGGCTGGGAATGGCCTCGGCACTGCCAGGGGTCACCCGAAACTCAAAACTAAGAAAAAGAAAAAGAACTAAGACATGGCTCTGTGCTACACCAGCCAGCGATCATGCTTACACATTCCTGGGCTCTGTGTTTCACCAGCCAGCGATCATGCTTACACATTCCCTGGGCTCTGTCTGTGCTTCACCAGCCAGCGATCATGCTTACACATTCCTGGGCTCTGTCTGTGTTTCACCAGCCAGCGATCATGCTTACACATACCTGGGCTCTGTCTGTGCTACACCAGCCAGCGATCATGCTTACACATTCCTGGGCTCTGTGCTACACCAGCCAGCGATCATGCTTACACATTCCTGGGCTCTGTGCTACACCAGCCAGCGATCATGCTTACACATTCCTGGGCTCTGTGTTCACCAGCCAGCGATCATGGTTACACATTCCTGGGCTCTGTCTGTGTTTCACCATCCAGCGATCATGCTTACACATACCTGGGCTCTGTCTGTGCTACACCAGCCAGCGATCATGCTTACACATTCCTGGGCTCTGTCTGTGCTTCACCAGCCAGCGATCATGCTTACACATTCCTGGGCTCTGTGCTACACCAGCCAGCGATCATGCTACACATCTGGGCTCTGTTGTGTTTCACCAGCCAGCGATCATGCTTACAATTCCTGGGCCTGTGTTCACCATCCAGCGATCATGCTTACACATTCCTGGGCTCTGTCTGTGCTACACCATCCAGCGATCATGCTTACACATACCTGGGCTCTGTGTTTCACCAGCCAGCGATCATGCTTACACATTCCTGGGCTCTGTGTTCACCAGCCAGCGATCATGCTTACACATTCCTGGGCTCTGTCTGTGTTTCACCATCCAGCGATCATGCTTACACATACCTGGGCTCTGTCTGTGCTACACCAGCCAGCGATCATGCTTACACATTCCTGGGCTCTGTGCTACACCATCCAGCGATCATGCTTACACATACCTGGGCTCTGTGCTTCACCAGCCAGCGATCATGCTTACACATTCCTGGGCTCTGTCTGTGCTTCACCAGCCAGCGATCATGCTTACACATTCCTGGGCTCTGTGCTACACCAGCCAGCGATCATGCTTACACATTCCTGGGCTCTGTGCTACACCAGCCAGCGATCATGCTTACACATTCCTGGGCTCTGTGCTACACCAGCCAGCGATCATGCTTACAATTCCTGGGCTCTGTGTTCACCAGCCAGCGATCATGGTTACACATTCCTGGGCTCTGTCTGTGTTTCACCAGCCAGCGATCATGCTTACACATTCCTGGGCTCTGTGTTCACCATCCAGCGATCATGCTTACACATTCCTGGGCTCTGTGTTTCACCAGCCAGCGATCATGCTTACACATTCCTGGGCTCTGTGCTTCACCAGCCAGCGATCATGCTTACACATTCCCTGGGCTCTGTCTGTGTTTCACCAGCCAGCGATCATGCTTACACATTCCTGGGCTCTGTCTGTGCTACACCAGCCAGCGATCATGCTTACACATTCCTGGGCTCTGTCTGTGCTACACCAGCCAGCGATCATGCTTACACATTCCTGGGCTCTGTCTGTGCTACACCAGCCAGCGATCATGCTTACACATTCCTGGGCTCTGTGCTTCACCAGCCAGCGATCATGCTTACACATTCCTGGGCTCTGTGCTACACCAGCCAGCGATCATGCTTACACATTCCTGGGCTCTGTGTTCACCAGCCAGCGATCATGCTTACACATTCCTGGGCTCTGTGCTTCACCAGCCAGCGATCATGCTTACACATTCCTGGGCTCTGTCTGTGCTTCACCAGCCAGCGATCATGCTTACACATTCCTGGGCTCTGTGCTACATCAGCCAGCGATCATGCTTACACATTCCTGGGCTCTGTGCTACACCAGCCAGCGATCATGCTTACACACACCTGGGCTCTGTCTGTGCACACCAGCAGCGATCATGCTTACACATTCCTGGGCTCTGTGCTACACCAGCCAGCGATCATGCTTACATTCCTGGGCTCTGTGCACACCAGCCAGCGATCATGCTTACATACCTGGGCTCTGTCTGTGCAACCAGCCAGCGATCATGCTTACACATTCCTGGGCTCTGTGTTTCACCAGCCAGCGATCATGCTTACACATTCCTGGGCTCTGTCTGTGCTACACCAGCCAGCGATCATGCTTACACATTCCTGGGCTCTGTGCTACACCCCAGCGATCATGCTTACACTACCTGGGCTCTGTCTGTGCTACACCAGCCAGCGATCATGCTTACACATTCCTGGGCTCTGTGCACACCAGCCAGCGATCATGCTTAACATTCCTGGGCTCTGTGCTACACCAGCCAGCGATCATGCTTACACTACCTGGGCTCTGTCTGTGCTACAGAGCGATCATGCTACATTCCTGGGCTCTGTGTTTCACCAGCCAGCGATCATGCTTACACATTCCTGGGCTCTGTCTGTGCTACACCAGCCAGCGATCATGCTTACAATTCCTGCTCTGTGCTACACCAGCCAGCGATCATGCTACACATACCTGGGCTCTGTCTGTGCTACACCAGCCAGCGATCATGCTTACACATTCCTGGGCTCTGTGCTACCAGCCAGCGATCATGCTACATTCCTGGGCTCTGTGCTACACAGCCAGCGATCATGCTACACATTCCTGGGCTCTGTGCTACACCAGCCAGCGATCATGCTTACACATTCCTGGGCTCTGTGCTACACCAGCCAGCGATCATGCTTACACATTCCTGCTCTGTGCTTCACCAGCCACGATCATGCTTACACTTCCTGGGCTCTGTCTTGTACAAGCCAGCGATCATGCTTACATTCCTGGGCTCTTGCTACACACACGATCATGCTACATCCTGGCTCTGCGTGCCACCACCAGCGATCATCTTACACCGCTCTGTGCACCCACCACGATCATGCTTACACATTCCTGCTCGTGCTCACCACCACGATCTGCTTACATCCGGCTCGTCTGTGCTACACACAGTCTGCACATTCTGGGCTCTGTGCCACACAGATCATCTTACATCGGGCTCTGTCTGTGCTACACCAGCCAGCGATCATGCTACAATTCCTGGGCTCTGTGCTACACAGCCAGCGATCTCTTACACATACCTGGGCTCTGTCTGTGCTACAACAAACGATCATGCTTACAATCCTGCTCTGTTCAAAGATCATCTTACATTCTGGCAGCCAATATGTTACACGGGTCTGTTGCTTAGCAATATTAACATCGGCGTGTCACTCACGATCATGCTACCACCTGGGCCTGTTGTGCACCAAGATCTAATCCGGCCTGTGTACACCAGAGGATCGTTACAATTCTGGGCTCTGTCGGCTCACCAGCCAGATCATGTTAACCTGGCTGTGCCACCAGCCAGCGATAGCTTACACTTCCTGGGCTCTGTGCTACAAGCAGCGATCATGCTTACAATTCCTGGGCTCTGTGCTCACCAGCCAGATATGCTTACAATCCTGGCTTGTCTGCTCACAGCCAGATATGCTTACTCCTGGGCTCTGTCTGTCACAAGCCAGCGATATGCACACATTCCTGGGCTCTGTGCTCACCAGCCAGCGATATGCAATTCCTGGCTCTGTGCTACACCAGCCAGCGATCATGCTTACACATACCTGGGCTCTGTCTGTGCTACACCAGCCAGCGATCATGCTTACACATTCCTGGGCTCTGTGCTCACCAGCCAGCGATCATGCTTACACATTCCTGGGCTCTGTCTTGCTACACCAGCCAGCGATCATGCTTACACATTCCTGCTCTGTGCTACACAGCCAGCGATCATGCTACACATACCTGGCTCTGTCTGTGCTACACCAGCCACGATCATGCTTACACATTCCTGGGCTCTGTGTTCACCAGCCACGATATGCTTACACATTCCTGGGCTCTGTTACACCAGCCAGCGATCATGTTACACTTCCTGGGCTCTGTTGTGCTTCACCAGCCAGCGATCATCTTACACATTCCTGGGCTCTGTCTGTGTTTCACCATCCAGCATCATGCTTACACATACCTGGGCTCTGTCTGTGTACACAGCCAGCGATCATGCTTACACATTCCTGGGCTCTGTGCTACACCAGCCAGCGATCATGCTTACACATTCCTGGGCTCTGTCTGTGCTTCACCAGCCAGCGATCATGCTTACACATTCCTGGGCTCTGTGTTCACCAGCCAGCGATCATGCTTACACATTCCTGGGCTCTGTCTGTGCTTCACCAGCCAGCGATCATGCTTACAATTCCTGGCTCTGTGCTCACCAGCCAGCGATCATGCTACACTTCCTGGGCTCTGTGCTACACCAGCCAGCGATCATGGTTACACATTCCTGGGCTCTGTGCTACACCAGCCAGCGATCATGCTTACACATTCCTGGGCTCTGTCTGTGCTTCACCAGCCAGCGATCATGCTTACACATTCCTGGGCTCTGTCTGTGCTACACCAGCCAGCGATCATGCTTACACATTCCTGGGCTCTGTGCTACACCAGCCAGCGATCATGCTTACACATTCCTGGGCTCTGTGCTACACCAGCCAGCGATCATGCTTACACATACCTGGGCTCTGTCTGTGCTACACCAGCCAGCGATCATGCTTACACATTCCTGGGCTCTGTGTTCACCAGCCAGCGATCATGGTTACACATTCCTGGGCTCTGTGCTTCACCAGCCAGCGATCATGCTTACACATTCCTGGGCTCTGTCTGTGCTTCACCAGCCAGCGATCATGCTTACACATTCCTGGGCTCTGTGTTTCACCAGCCAGCGATCATGCTTACACATTCCTGGGCTCTGTGCTACACCAGCCAGCGATCATGCTTACACATTCCTGGGCTCTGTCTGTGCTTCACCATCCAGAGATCATGCTGGGCACCACCCAGAGATCATCATGGGCACCAAGACCATGGCAGTTTTGAAAATGAAGGTGGAGTTGCAGACCTAGTACCCTGCACACACAGGCGTTTGCCTTTGCACATGGCTAACCCAAGCTTGATCCTCAGCATCCCATATGGTCCCTGAGTGCCTCCAGGAGTGATTCCTTTTTGGGGGTGGTGAGTAAGTCACACCCGGCAATGCTCAGGGGTTACTCCTGGCTCTTTTGCTCAGCAATTACTCTTGGTAGTGCTCAGGGGGGACCATATGGGATGTCGGGCATCAAACTTGGGTTGGCAGCGTGCGAGGCAACACCCAACCCACTGTGCTATCACTCCGGTCCCCCAGGAGTCATTCCTGAGCTCATGGGCAGGAGTAACCCCCTGATATTGAAGAATGTTCCCCCAAAAAAACATAATAGCAAATATAAATAAAAATGAAGATAGTGGGGTCCTGAGAGAGAAAGACCAGCAGGGAGGGCATTTGCCTTAAATGCAGCTGACCAGGGCTCAATCTCCCATATGACCCTGAGGACAATCAGGAGTAATTCCTTGGTACAGAGCCAGGAGTAACCCCTGAGGACAGTTGGGAATGGGCCCCAAAATATAAATACATAAAAATGAGGGGCCAGAGCGATAGCCCAGCAGGCAGGGCATTTGCCTTGCACATGGCCAGCCCATGCCAGGCCAGGTTTGATCCCCCGCATCCCATATGGTCCCCCGAGCACCGCCAGGAGTAATTCTTGAGTGCAGAGCCAGGGAGAAACCCCTGAGCATTGCCGGTGTGACACCAAAAAGAAAGAAAAAAAAAAAAATACATAAAAATGAAATTGTTGGGTATGAAATCAATTTCAACGATTACAACTATAAGACTAAAACATTAGGAATACAGGGATTGAAGAGTACAGTGAGTAGGGAGCTTGCCTTGCATGCAGCTACTTCAGTTTGGTCTCCAGTACCCCATATTGCAAGAGCCCCACCAGGAAGGATCCCTAAATACAAAGCCAGGGAGTAAGCCCCAAGCACCACCAGGTGTGATGGGAAACACAAAGCCAAAAGCAAAGCATGAATGTTAGTGTAATGTTATATTTCTTCTAGGCAAATGTATGCATGTAGGGATCCTCATATCAAATTACAATCCATTTGTTACTATGTGCTGGGGTAGCCCCCCAAAATGAGAAATTTTTGGGTCAGGCAACATATATGGACAGAGATGCACTCAGCAGGAGGGCACACACCTTACAAGTGTGAAACCCCAGACCGGATAGTCCAGCGGGTAGGGCATTTGCCTTGCGGCCGACCCAGGTTCGATCCCCAGAATCCCATATAGTCCCCCATGCATTGCCAGGGAGTGATTACTGAGCACAGAGCCAAGAGTAACCCTGAGTATCCAAACCCTGGGTGTGACCCAAAAAAAAAAAAAAAAAAAAAAAGTGTGAAACCGGGTCAGATCATAGGCCAAGGGCCACATGCCCACACACAGCCTCCACCCACCCCACACACACGGTCCCTGGGAAAAGTTTAGGTGATCTTTACATGATCCCTCATCATTATATCTTCCTGTGATTTCATAAGTTTCAAAAATAGCTATCTCCTTAATAATTTAGGACAAACAGGTGCTAAAAATGGAGTGGGGGTGCAGGCCCACAGTGCTCAGGGCTTGCATATTCCTGGCTCTGCACTCCGGGATCACACCTGGTGGTGCTGGGACCATATTCAGAGCCAGGGGCCAAACCTGGGTGCATGGCATTTAAGGCAAACTTCTTAAACCCAGGGTTAAATCCTAAGAGGCAACGTTGAGACTCAAAGCAAAAAATAGGGCCACCTGCCCCTCGAGGTGTTGCAGGTGTGGCTACGGTGCCTGGCTGCGTTGGCAGGTGGCAGACAGGAGATAGGCTAGTCTACACCCCCCAGGGCTCTGCCCTGTAGGCCCTGGATAGTGGATGGTCTGACATAGGATAAGACTGGGGCCCCTAGGATGAACACACAGCCATGGCAGAGCCTGGCAAGCTACCCATGGTGTATTTGATATGTCAAAAACAGTAACAATAGAGATGAACTGGACAAGGGACAGACCAGGCGCACAGCTGCGTTGCCTGGCCCACGTGGAGCAGCCCATGGAGTCTCGGAGGAATTGGCTAGTCCCCAGCCAATACCAACATAGCTCCTAGGGTAAAGCAGTCGTGTGGGGGAAGCCACGATGGCCGGAATTGGAGCAGGGATTTGGGCTCCTCCCTCTCCATGCCGGAAGGCATGGCTATGGGGCTTGCAGCCTTTGCAACCAGATGAACCGGACTAAGGGCACACCAGATGCACAGCTGTGACAGTGTGCAGCCGTGCAAGAGGCTTAGGTAAAAAAGTAGGCTGGGGGACCAGAGCAAAAGCACAGCAAGTAGGGCATTTGCCTTGTAAGCGGCCGGCCCGGGTTCGATCCCCGGCATCCCATATGATCCCCTGAGCACTGCCAGGAATAATTCCTGAGTGAAGAACCAGGAGTAACCCTGAGCACTGCTGGGTGTGACCCAAAAAGAAAAAAAAAAAAGTAGGCCAGGACCAGGTCCTTCCCAGGATCTTTCACATCTGTACACCATAATGATCATTGTAGTTGTAACAAACTGGGGAGGTTGATGGGGAATGAGGAACTATAATGTCACAATAGAACTCACTACTGAATACACACATGGATAATTGCATCATAAACCATAAGGCAAGTTACAAGGTGTAGGAGAAGAGAGAGAAATACAGAGACAGAAATAAAGATAGAAGGGCCCAGGCGATAGTTCAGCGGGTAGGGCATTTGCCTTGCACATGGCCAACCTGGGTTTGATCCCCGGCATCCCATATGGTCCCCTGAGCACCACCAGGAATAATTCCTGATACAAGCCAGGAGTAACCCCTGAGCATTAAGCAAGGAAAAAAAAGAAACAGAGATAGAGAAAGAGGAGACTCAGACACATGGGGGAGAGCTGCCATCCGGCTCTCCCCTAGCTCAGCTAACCATGAGGCTCCAAGGAGGCAAGATGGGTTTTGGGAGTGGCTCATCACCTCTGTAAGGCCTTGGAAGCAGCCAAATGAGACTCACTCACCATAATAGCCGCCATTTTTGTGGTCCAGAGTAATTCCTGAGTGCAGAGCCAGGTGTAATCCCTGAGCGTTGCCAGGTGTGACCCAAAAAGCAAAAAAAAAAAAAAAAGGGGAAGCAAAAAGGAAGAGAGAGAGAGAGAGAGAGAGAGAGAGAGAGAGAGAGAGAGAAGAGAGAGAAAGGAGATAAAGAACCTGCCATGGAGGTGGGCTGGGGGAAGGGGGGAGGGAAGTGGGAACATTGGTGATGCGAGATGGGCAGGGGTGGAGGGATGGGTGTTGGAAAACTGTAGAACCAAAGTTCAAACATGAACATCCTGTAACTGTATGTCTAAAGGTGGTAGAAGGGCGGGCGGATAGCCCAGCGGGTAGGGCGTTTGCCTTGCACGCGGCCGGCCCATGCCGGCCCGGGTTCGATCCCCGGCATCCCATATGGTCCCCCGAGCACAGCCAGGAGTAATTCCTGAATGCAGAGCCAGGAGAAACCCCTGAGCATTGCCGGGTGTGACCCAAAAAAGAAAAAAAAAAAAAAAAAAAAAAAAGGTGGTATAATAAAATATTAAATAAAGTACCTCATGCACTAAAAAAAAATTTTAAAAAATTAAAAAGCAAAAAAATAGCTATAAAAAAAGAACCTTCAGGGGCCGGGCGATAGCCCAGTGGGTAGGGCATTTGCCTTGCACGCGGCCGGCCTGTGCCAGCCCGGGTTCAATTCCCGTGTCCCATATGGTCCCCGAGCACCGCCAGGAGTTAATTCCTGAGTGCAGAGCCAGGAGTAACCCCTGAGCATTGCCGGGTGTGACCCAAAAAAGCAAAAAAAAAAAAAAAAAAAAGAACCCTCAGTAAATGTAGATGTGAATTAAGTCAAATATGACTATTATAGTAAGTGGGATAATATTTTCTAATATTTGGATTCCATTTTAGATATCTGAATTCATTTTAGTTTTGACTAAAGGCTTTATTCCGCCTATCAATAAGCTCTAAGAGGGGCCAGAAGGATAGAACAATGGGGAAGGCATTTGCCTTGCACGCTGGCCAAACCAGGTTCAATTCCCGGCATCCCATATGGTCCCCCAAGCACCGCCAGGAGTAATTCCTGAGCAAAGAGCCAGAAGCAACCCCTGAGAATCTCTGTGTGTGATCTAAAAGGCAAATGAATGAATACGAATGAATGAATAAGTTTTAAGAAACAAAGGTTTTACTCAAAAGTTCAATCCTGGCCATACCATGAAGAGCCTCACAAGCGGCTGGGGAAGCTGGAACTCGGCTCACCCCCCGGCCCAGCTGACCATCGGGCCCCCGGGAGAACAGATGGGTTTTGGGAGTGGGGCCCATCACCTCTGGGGGGTCCCGGAAGCAGCCGGATGAGACTCGCCCACCACACTAGCCACCACCTTCGCTGTCCGGACGCTGGGATACTACCTCACGACCAGATTGACAGAGCAAAACCAGTTCAAGCCCAGGTCGCGCGGCCGCTTGTAGCCACGCGGTTCATTAAAATAGTGGAAACAGTAATGTCCTTTAATGCACTGCATTCCATGATGTGCAGGAAAGTTTGGCGGGAGAGATAGAGAGGAGAGAAATGACATACAGAACCCGCCAAGTAGTTGAGGTATGGGAGGGGGAGGGAGGTGGGGACACTGGTGATGGGAGATGGGTTTGGGTGGAGGGATGGGTGTTGGAACACTGTAGAACCAAAACTCTACATGAGCATCTTTCAATTGTATGTCTAAAATGGTGTAATAAAATTTGGGGGAAATAAAAAAAAAAGTTCAATCCTTACTTAAACAGGGATTACCTCTAGGAGCAAAGTCCATAACCATTTTCCAAATTACCTTTCCAAAGGAACTGCATAAAAAGATTAAAAAAAAAAGAAACTAAGCATCCACCACGGGCAGGACTGAGGGGAGGGCATCTGCCTTGCATGCAGCCAACCCCAGTTTGATCCTTGACATCCCATGTGGTACCCGAGCACTGCCAAGAGTTAATTCCTGAGTGCGGAGTCAGGAGTAGCCCCCTGAGCATCATGGGGTATGACCCAAAAAACCAAATAAAATAAACTAAAATAAAAATAAAATGAAAGTGTCCACTACTACCCTTACCCACTGCTGGAGAGAATTTAAACTGGTTCAACAGTTTTAGAAAACAATGTGGACCCTCCTCAAAAATCCTAAGACCTGAACTTTCATAGAACTCTGCAATTCTACTTCTGGGCATCTACCCATAGGCTCTAAACCTCTGCTCTGAAAACAGTTGCGCTCCTACATAAAAATATAAATAAATAAATAAATAAATAGATAGGATAGAAATTGAAAAAAACTGTAAGCAAAAGGATATACATAATCCCTAAACGTATGTATTGCAAGTCACAATGTGTTTAAGGAAGAAAGAGGAGGAGAAGGAAGAGAAGAGGAGGAAGTGGAGAAAGGAGGTAGAGGAGGAGGAGAAGAGGGAAGAAGAGAAAGAGGGAACCAGAGGTAAGAGGAAGAAGGAGGACGTGGGGACCAGAACAATAGTCCAGTGGGTAGGCGTTTGCCTTGCATGCAACTGACCCAGGTTCGATCCCTGGCATCCCATATGGTCCCCAAGCACAGCCAGGAGTAATTCCTGAATGAAGAAGAGCCAGGAGTAACCCCTGAGCATCGCTAGGTGTGACCCAAAAAGAAAAAAAAATGATGAAGAGGACGAGGACAAGGACAGGAGTGT
>JAJIBD010012767.1:0-44839 GCA_021461705.1 Cryptotis parvus | reverse complement strand
AAACCAGGTGGACCAGTTTTAAGTTTTATAAGTGAGTTGGAATTTAAGAAGGCATGTGATTCCACTAAATCAGTCAAGTGTTTCCAAAAAATAGATGACATTTAAGCAAAAAGATTGTCCTTTGAAGGATTTTTGAAGCGTGCAATTTATCTGAAAATGTGTTGTCTTCATCTCCATATTTCCTAAAGTACAGGAAGCATGCTAATACCCAGTGCTGCCCCTCTATGCAGTACCTACATGATATGACTGAAGGAGAATAAAATCCTGATTTTAAATCAAAACTTAATAGAACAAGATTGCCTAAGTATAATTTTATTCCTGGTTAACTGTACATATATTGAAATTAAGTTCAGGTGATCAATTTATTAGTGTTTTTTTTTCATTTTTTCATCTATACATACATAAAAAATAGTACAAACTAGGTGTTGCTGGTCCAGTATTTTTTGTAGGTTCAATTAAATTATATTTTGGACAAATCTATGTTTAGTAATTAATATATGTTATCTCACGGAAGAAAAAGATAATGTGTCTATAAAAACGCCTTAGAGTGTGGGTGTCAGAGGTTAGGTAAGACAGAGAAGGGGACAGTGTGTTAATAATTGTTGGAAATTATTATACCAGCCTAGAACTGAGCATTGAATGAATGTAGGCAAAAGTATATGCATGATAACTTTTAAATGCATATATTGTGCAAGCCACAATGTGTAAGAGAAAGAAGAGAGAGACACAGAGACAGAGAGCAGAGACACAGAGAGAAGAGGGGCAAAAGAGCCTGCCATTGAGTCAGGCTGAGGGATGGGGTAGTGAATCTGGGCACTGGTGGAGGGATGGGAGCTTGAACACCGTATGACTGAAACCCAAACATGAACATCTTTGTAATTGTATATCCTACTGTGCTCTAATAAAATATTTCAAAATATAAACACCTTAGAAAAATAAGGTTTTAAGTTTTCTACTCTAAAGTAACTTTTGTGTTTATTTCTTATATTATATTTTTAATTTTAATTTTTTAATTTTATTTTAAAATTCTTTTACATTGTATTGGTTTTAATTGAAACAAAATGATTCCTGGTCATGTACAAGAACCACCAGGACCATATCCAGTAGTGAAGAGGAGGCATGAGGTGCCAGGAATATGATCAAGAACTTCACACATATCCAGAACCCCAATTATTGTTTTCATATTTTATGTATTGTAAAATGATCAATAAAACAAATGTAGTAGACACCATCTCCACATAGTCTTACACCATATGTTTTAAATATTCATCTCATTAACTTTCAAATATGAGTGTACATTTTAACTATTGTCGGGAAACTGCTTGGTCCCCAACAGTGCCGGGAAGCGAAGCTCCCTTCTACCTCTGAAGCCGGCAGGGAATGGATGAAAACTCAGGATTCCAATGCAGTTTTAAAAGGGCTTTACTATCACAGGTTCCAATATACAATCCAAGAGCAGGAAAACCTCCAGACTCTGGGTTCCCAGCTAGGCCCCAGCCAGGTGAAGGCCAAGATGGCTGCCACCAAGTGTTAAGGCCCAACAGAGAATGGAGAAGCAAAACACCAAGGGAAGCCGAAATGGCAAAAGGGGAAAAAATAGAGAGCTTCTTTCTTCTTGCAGATTATTTTATAGCTAGAAATCCACCCAAACTCCCCAGCCCATTCTGGGCTGGGCTATCTAGAGATGAAAACAGGAAAATAGCTCTATAGGAATGTAGCAACTTCAGGAGACTTCTGGCTGTTTACAAGGACCCAGAGCTAATTCAAAGCCTCCTAGCAGAGCTGGGAGGAGCTGTAAGCTAAATGTAACTTCCCATGGCAGGGAGGGTCAAATGCACTCAGGTAATTTCTCTCAGCACCTCACCTAACGTCTTGAGCCAAGATATGCCTGTAAAAGCCTTTATAGGGTAGAGAAGGGGATTTCTGAGATGGCATGCCTCTGTACCAAAGACTATACTAATGCCAGTTAAATATTTCTCCAAGCCTTCACAAGAGTCTCGTCTACTTCATGGTAGTTTTGTATTTTAATTGCCTTTGAGTTATCAGGGAGCCATGCTTGCTTGCTTGAGGGGCAAACAGCATTTCTCTCTGGTCTAATTACTTAGAGATCCAACATGGTCAGGCAAACATGCTGGTAAGATCTAGTTAGTCCACGATGATTGTGGTAGCATGAAAGAATATTTATAACAGCCAGTACAGAATACATGGTCAGATAAACTGCCACATTTAGACTACCCCCTATCTATGAAGTGACCTGCAGGAAGCAATCCAGGGCAGATGCAGAGACTCTTAGGTGTCCTGCAACAAACTATCATTAACGTATGTTAACTATAGTCAACTATATATAATATATATTATATATCACAACAATTTATGATTAAAAGGTGATCTATTGATTAATTCATTCATTTTGCCAATTCCCTTTATCTCTAGTAACCACCAACAATTTGTACTCTCACTCCACAAGCGTTTTTGAGAATCCCATAAATAATATTTATAATTTTATTTTCCTGACTTATTTTAATATAGTGCTTTTAACATGTGTTTCTGTTGCTACAAATAGCAATATTTCATTCTTTTTTGACAGAATTATATCCTGGTGCACCTAATTTTATTCATCCATCTGTCAATAAACAGATTATTTCCATATCTTGACTATCATAAACAATACTGAAAAAACAGTTATACAAATTTCCCTTTTTACTAATGTTTCTGTTTGTCTTGAATAAATATATAGTGTTGAAATAGTTGAATCATATCATTAGCTCTATTTTTAGATATTAGAGGAACCTGCTATACTTATTCAATAATAGCCTTTTCTTAATTAGTGTGGCTAAATAGAATACTATATTGATTGGATATTATAGTGAAATGGGTATCATTACCCAGTGCCTGAAACTCTTCAGAAAAAATGTCTAGCTATCAGATTTTTGGAAGAACTTGAAAATTACAGATGTTAGTTTATTGTAGATTTCGAATCATTCACTGGTAAACTGATCTGGGCTTTGTTTTTTGTTGAGATATTTTTCCCTGCATCAAATCTTTTTTTTTCCTGTTATCAATTGCCAATTGCAAACTGGCAATTGATCTATTTACTTATTAAAAACTTCCTTCCAATTAAATTTTGTGAAGTAGTATAAATCTAAAACCCCTTCCATTTTCTGTGCTGCCCAGTTTAATGATATAAGTTGCTCGTGAGAAACTGCATGGTTTTTGTGTTTCAGTGTCTATCTTGCAGCTTTTCCCTTTTCATTTCTGATACCATTTCTTTTTTTTTTCTTGGTAATAGCTAAGTGCCAGTTTTGTTTATATTTTCAAAAGTCAGATCTTGTTTTCATTGTATTTCATATTTTTTTCTTATTTATTTGTTACTTCCTTCTATTTTCTTTGGTCTTCATTTGTTATTTTTCTATCTTAAGATGTGATGTTAGGTGCCTTATCTTCTCTTATTCTTTGATGTGAACCTATATTGTTGCAAAAAACCTTTTGTACATCTTTTGTTGTGTCCCACCCATCTGTTTTGATTGTTGATGTTTTTACTCCTATTCATTGTTCTTATATTTTCACGGTATCCTTTAATTTCTTTAATTTTCTCTTTGATTCAGTGGTCACTTGAGAGCATGTTGTTTTGGTTTCAAATATTTGAGTATCTGCTAACACTTATTAATTATTTTGTTAGTTTGTTTGTCTGCTTATTTATCTATTTATTTATTCATTCATTTGCTACTTATTTATTTATTTTTCCGCTTATTTATTTGTTTGTTTATTCATTTATTTATTTACACAGTTACAAAGTTGTTTGTGAATGGTTCTCAGTCGTGGAATATTTCAATACCTCTCCTTTCACCCATGTTACATTTCCCAGAACCAATGTCCCCAATGACTCTCCTGCCACCACTTCTATCCCGAACCCTCACCCCAGCCTGCGCATCTATGGCAAGCACATAATCTCTCTCTCTCTCTCTCTCTCTCTCTCTCTCTCTCTCTCTCTCCTTTTGAGCTTTTATGGTTTGCAATACAGGTTTGAAAGGCTGTCATATGTATCCCTTTACCTACATTCAATATTCAATTATTGTCCAAAGTGATCATTTCCAACTATCATTTTCATAATGTTCCTTTCTCTATCCTAATTTCGCCCACATACACACTCCTCTGTGGAATGCCTCTGTCCATGGTATTGAGATGGTCATACAATTTCCACCTTTATTTTGTTAACATCATATGTTACATTGCTTGATTTGTGATGTTGGACTATTTTTATGTTATGTCATATCCCACTATTCATGTTATTACACTTTTTTTGCATTTTTGGGTTTGACTTGCTAATATTTTAGGAGGGAGTTTTATGTCATATTAAAGCAGACTCTGTTTTTTTGTGGTATGCTTATTTTTTAATTCTATTAGAATGATGATTAAATTATAAAATGAATTAGGTGTGTCCATTTTTACTGTTTTAAATTTGTTTTTTAAAACATTTCATTGAAATAATTCAATTTTTAACAAATTGAAAAAAATCAATTTTTATTTAAAATTAATTTTATTTTATTTAAACTTTTTCAAGAATTTGATAGAATGGTATGAGCTCTTCTGTTTTTGTAAAATTTACCAGTAAAGTTGTGTTTTTCTGGACTTTTCCTTTATTTTTACTTTTAAAAGATTATTTATTCATTATTCATGATAATAATTTGTATATTAAACTTTAAATTTATTCATAATTTCATTCCTGATTAACTGTATATATTTTGAAATTAAGTTCAGGTGATCAATTTATTAATAATATTCATGTCATCACAATTTTGCCCATTTTGTCTAGTCATTACATAGAAGTAACTTTTAATTCTTCTTTTCTTCCTTCTTTTTCCCTTCTTTCCTTCCTAGCTTCTCTTTCCTTCCTTCCTTCTTTCCTTCCTTCCTTCTTTCCTTCTTTTTTCTTTTCTTCCATCCTTTTCCCTTTCCTTTATCTCGTTCTTCCTATATTTATTTATTTCACTAACTTTCATTTTGCTTTTCTTTCTTCTCCTTTTTTTTGGAGGGGGTCACGGATAATGGTGCTTGAAACAGGGCCTGGGACACTAACATTCAAAGCACAGGCCTTTGAGCTATTTCCAGATATTTCCCAGCTTTCTTTTTCCTACTTAAAGATGTTTAAGTGGGACTGAATTTTATGCCTAAGAATAAAACTAAAAACTCATAATTATAAAAAAAGGGAAGAAATCCTGTTTCATTAAATAATGCTTTGAAACACTATACAATTAATATATCAGCATTTCATTATTTATTTATTTATTTATTTATTTTGCTTTTTGGGTCATTCCTGGCGATGCTCAGGGGTTACTCCTGGCTCTGCATTCAGGAATTACTCCTAGGGGTGCTCGGGGGGACCATATGGGATGCCAAGGATTGAACCTGGGCCAGCATGGGTCCGCCAGTGCAAGGTAAATACCCTACCCACTGGGCAATTGCTCCGGCCCCTGAAATTTATTTTTGAAGAAAAATTTCTGCTTTTCTAGGTTAAGGAAACTCAATTTTTCTATAATTATTTAATAAATTAGTCTGCAAGACTTGTGTTCATATAGCATAAGATATAATAAGATAAGAATAATTTAAACATACTCATGTTGGAATAAGCATTGTGTAATTAGTACATTTAAGTGCAGGTAGAATAAATCACCTACTTTTGAATGCTTTATGCAATTAAGCTCTATCATTGATAATGGCAAGGATAGGAATTTTATATCCTATCCAATGAATGAAATACTTACAATTTTTTGTTAGAAATTTTGTCTTCCCAAAGTTGGAATGTTGGCTTTTTCTCCCCAAGCGAAGGCTTATGTAGATATGTTTTCCTTAAGGCACAATGTGGCTTATGTTACTGCACTATCATTTCCCTCTCTGCCATCATCTGATTTCTAACAGCTTTTAGTAAACTTCTTGGTTTAAAGTTGTTCATTTTCCTCCACAGACTGGAGTCTATAAACTATATTTGTAACTTTTCCTAGATGCTATATTCACAATAACTCATTTATATTTTAAGTTTGAATTCTGTACACATCTGCGAAAGATTAGACCCAAGTAATAGACTTTATTAAGTTAACAATGGCATAAAAGCAAACATTTCTGTATCTAATGCTCTTACAGGAGTATACATTTATATCCAAATATTCTTTCAAAGTCAGAATTCAATTAAAAGTTGGGTAAATCCCTACAAAATTCATTCAGGAACCAATTGTTGCTTTGCTGCCTAGGCACATTTCAAACACAGGACTGCTAACTTCCCACTTATGATGGTTGCCAGGAATCCTGTTTCCAGTCATTCTGGAAAATTGCCACCTTCACATTCAGAGATACTGTAGTAAACTGCTCCTCATGTCTTTTCTCCTAAATTGACTTTAGACTCACTCAATTCTGAATCCAATTCTCTCAAGTGGGTGACTGACAGAAAGTCCATGATTGCCCTAGAGAGTCATCAGGAGAAGGAGAATAGACCAGAAACACAGTAATCACCATTGTGTAATAATGATGTATTTTTGCTATTTTTATAGTTTTGATAAACATATAAAATAATTATCTAACTGTTTTCTTAAAACAGGTTTAGCTGCTCTAACATTAAGGCACATTATGTTATTTTTAATGCTCAAGTAACATTGTCTTATCAGCCTGTTTAATTTTTTTCATTATAAGGAAGCTATGATTAAAACAATAAACCCAAATAAAAATTCATTTTGATACATTATTCTTTAGTTGCCAGAATTGAAACCTTAGTTATTTAAATGAGAGTAGGCAACACACTGTAGTGTATAAATTGTTTAGAGTTATTTATATAGGTTAAAATAATATAACAATTGCTGCAAATTGACTTTCATTGCTTTATTATCTGATAATTCCACTTGTCATATCTTTATGTTTTGCTGTAGCAAACAAATGAAATAAAATTGTTATATATATTTCAGGAAGGCAGGTGCAAAGGTGGCAGGGAACCTAGTGGAGGGCACCATTGTGGAGGGAAGGAACACTGGTGAGATTGTTGTTAGAACATTGTATGCCTAAAATAACTTTGTAAATCACAATGTCTTAATAAATATTTTTTAAAATGTTAGTATTGTCTTTTTTTTTTTTTTTGCTTTTTGGGTTACATCCGGCAATGCTCAGGAGTTATTCCTGGCTCTGCACTCAGGAATTACGCCTGGCGGTGCTCGAGGGACCATATGGAATACCGGGGATGGAACCCAGGCCAGCACGGGATGGCCGCATGCAAGGCAAACGCCTAACCCCTGGGCTGTCGCTCCACCCCCTGTCTGTTAATTTTATCATCTTTGTTTTTGATTATTCCATGGCATCACATTATTTCTGTTACTATTGTTTAGCAACTCCTTTGGTAATAGTAATGTGCTCTTTATTTTCCAATTCCAGGAATTCTCTCAAAGTTAAACATGTTCCCTATTGCTTATATGCTTTCATCATCATGTTCCATTTCCTCCCTTTTTTAGTATTTTACATAAAAAATAGAGGTAGTGTATCTACCTTTCATGCTTTTTTCACTGTTTAAAAATATGCTCCCTTGGGAACAGAGAGATTGTACATCTGTTAAGTTGTTTGCCTTGCTATGACCCATCCATGTTCAGTCCTTGCCCTGTATGTTTCACCAGCATTTCCAGGAGCAAAGAGGTTAGAGTACCCCTTGGCTTTGTGTGGTAGTCCTTTTTATATTTTTTTTGATCTAATAAAAAGACTTCACAATTTAACATGCAACTCTTCCTAGAAATGCATAGGTTATGAATGAATTAATGAAAGAGCAAATTGATGAATGAATACAGTGAATGAAATGCATCTGGTATGTAAGGATAAAATTTGCTGTGGCCTTATTAAGTCCATAAAATGTTCAAATTACTGCATAAAATTGCTTTATAAGTTTTAACATTTTAATTATGTTTACCGTGTTTTAGAAGAGAAAAAGATTTCAGCACACTGGCAGTTTGCCAGAACTTGGAAAAAATTGTGCAACAATTACCCTATTAAGTTATTAAAGGTAGCAAGGAATTAACACAAAGGAGACATGGGCTTGTTTAAAACTATGTTTAATTAATAAGGTTAACATAGGACAAATCATCATTTTTCATTTTTAATTCATCTTTACTTCTAAATAATTAAATTCCTTGTAAGTTTATGGCATAAGTTTGATGTCATAAGTAAAATATCTACGTTTTAAGCTCATCACATTAACGAGGAGAAAATTAAATACATCCAAATTTGAGGGCATTAGAAATATTGGGTAATTTCTAGAATCATGAGTTTTGACCCAGTATCTAATATGATGCAGATAATATATGTGAAAGCTTCTTGAAAGTGTAACTCTCTATACACATGTAAAGGATTACTATTAGTTGTGTAGTAAATCATTTTTGTGAAGCTTTGTATAGGCCTTTATCTGTATAAGCAGATGAATAGGAGAAAAACTATTTCATTCCAAGAATGGCTGATTTCTTTCTCTATAGTGAATCAAACACTTCTCCTGTTTTGATTTGATTAATCCCCTCACCATTCTTGGGAGAGAGATTGGAGGTTTACCCAGCACATTTATGAATCTGGTCTGTATTGAATTTTAGATATGTAGATTCCAATTTTTGTAGGTGAAGCTTATTGCTCTTTCCCTTAATTATTCCTTTTTATCACTGAGTTTCAGATGGACATATTAGACACTTTAGTGAATAACATGACCCTAGCTTCGAGTTCAAGGCAGAGTGCCTGCCTGTTAGAACATTTATGTGCTGATGTGGCCTCTGAAAACTTTCCTGAGCCTCTGTGGAGATTGGGGTAGACTTCCCAGAATAAACTCAGAGTCGTCAGTGAGAGAGGAAGGGTCTTTGGAAAATGTGTTCCCCCAATCTATTCCATTCCTATTTTCACTGAATGTTTATGCAATTGGTTTAAATGAGAAAACTGATTATGAAACATTCCAGTACTATCCATAAAATGCAAGTCAATACTTCTTCAGGGTCTGGGGAATTTTAAGAAAAAGACCAATCCAAGAGTTGGAAGAGAAAAGAGTCATGGGAGTTTAGTCAGCCAGCAGGGAAAAAGTGTAGGCAGTGAAGAATCCTATATGTAATAAGATACCATCTTGACGTTCTGGCTTATATTTGCAGATTTAGTTCCTTACAATGTTTAGTCCTTAGATTAGTTTTTTTAAAGTATTCTTTCTCCTAATTGTCAAGGGGCATCATTAATTTTCCTTCTCAGTGTCTTCATAGAATTTGAATGGAGACAATAATATATTGTTATTTTAATATCAAATATATATCAAATATATATCAAATATATATAATAATTGAACACAGTTATGATAGCAAACTTCAAACATAATTGAAATGCGAGTTATGGCATAACCTCCTGTTTGACTGTTTATGATGCCAATTATAGCATATCAAATATATAGAAAAGTCAAATAAAATTGAATTTAAAATAAATTGTGGCACTTCTAAGCTATATGATTTTAGAAATAAGCAGTCTCAAAGAGAGCAGCTATGGACACTCCTTTTTGTTATTGTTTGTTTTGATGTTGTTTGGGGGCCACACCTGGTGGTGCTCAGGTCTCTGCATCCAGGAATCATTACTGACAGTGCTTGTGGGACCTGTGGGATACTGGCGATCAAAACCCCAGGTAAGGCAAATGCCCTAACAATTGATATCTCTCTGGTCCCTCAAACAACTAATGTCTCTTCTGCCACCATAAGTAAATTCTCTGATCTGCCTTCCTGCTCTTCCTTTGATTGAAAGCTAGCTGGCCCATGAGGATATGCTCCTTCTACAAATTTACGATTGGTTCTTTTTTCCCTTTCCTTCCCAGTACCATGTACCTTGGGGGAAAGGAATGTGACAAACTTCCTTCTAAAAATCACTTACCATTGTGTCTCCCCTTTTGTAGCCAAATGCCAGTTGTGTTGAATCACGTTTCTGTTTTCCTCATACTGTATCACATTAAGTTAACCTGTCTTGTCCTGGTTACTCACTCTCAACTCAGGAAATTTTAGCTATATTTTACCTTTTACAAGACAATTGACTTAGTTCTTGGTAACTTCCTGGAAAAGGTAAAGGTTCTTGTGAAGGAACCACCCAATGCATAGCTTGTACTAACTACCCCATGCTCTTTCATCCTCAGTTACTCACTGCATAATCGCACTCTTCTTGATTTTGTACTTGCAATTTCTCTACCAGTTCCAGAATATTACTTTTTAGTCATTCTCCTCTTTAACTCTTTCTTTCTTTTTCAGAGACTCATTTAAATTCGCCAAACTTTTGCCAGGTAGATCTTTGTACTCAACTCTTTCACCAATTTCATCCTCTTCTTCATGTTTACTCTTCTCAATATGCTTTATAATGATGGTCCCAGATTAATTTCCTTAATGCTTTATCTAACTTGCCCCTTAAAATTCACTACTACTGGTTGAGTTCTACTTTTTCATTCATTTTGTGGCAGCAGAAGGGGGCAAGAACATTGTCAGCATCTCAGCTTAAGTCAGCCTGATGAAGATTCCACCACATTTCTCCAGTCATCACTCTGTCATCAATACTGCCATTTATACATTATTTTCCAAAAAGTAAACTGAACCCTAAGCTATCTATTGTCAACTGTTTCCTGAATAAATAAAACTGTAATAAGGAGCTTCATCTTCAAGTTTACTAAAGCTACAAACTTATCTTTTTCCACACACTCTTGGTGAAAGTGTTCAGGTAGGCTTTCTTTAAGGAAGAACCAATCTGCCTTCCAGAAGAGCCAGTACTATCACATTAGCATGGCTTTTGATACTTTATTCAAATCCTTATCAATCACAAAAGCATCTCATGCCACAACGGCTAATAACACTAAACAAGCTGCAAATATGTCCTCTCTGAAGTCAACATTCATAATCACACATCCATCCTCTGGCTTGAGACCTACCAGAATTGACGCACATGTAGAATGTTTGTGTTCTTTGTCCCTTGCTAATAAACTGCTCTTGACCCTTGAGCATGGGCTCAAACTTTGAGGCAATCTTGACTGACTGAGCATCTCGAGGTGAGATGCCGGTCCTTATTCAAATGAGTGGGCCACCCGTTTATTGCTTTCAGTGTCATGGACAGGGTGCACCACCTTCTTACTCAGAGAGCAGACAACTTTGGACATTGGGACTGAGACAGCACTACTGGATCTGAAGGACTGTAGACCTCCAGCGTGATTCTGAGTATCTTGTTCTCTTTATACTGAAAGGGTCACTCTCGCCTGCTTGAGGGCAAACTAGTATGATCCTTCCTATAATCTCTCCCCTGTTGGTCTGGTCTCCAGCCTTTTCATACCTTAATTATACTATGTCATTTTCAAAACAAAATGTGTTTACATGAACTAAAGGTAAACAGCATATTTATAATTCATATGGGAATTTCCACACATTAAGTGTTCAAACAACACACATCTTCCAAGTTCACGCGTTTGTTGGCATCTCCAGGGTTGTCTGTTCATCTCTCTTCAAAGTTAAGTCTTCTCCTGGGAGGTTTTTGTGTGTATAATGTGTGTATGTGTGTGTGTGTGTGTTTCCATACTTTATTCATCACTATTCCATACACTCTCTCTGGAGTCCCATTAGCTCACTCAACAAGTTTAAACTCGTGACGCTTATCCTGACTTTGTTATTTCATGTCTTCAGAGCAAAATGAAATAAATAGAAATACCCTTTAATATGATCTCTCCCTTCAAATGCAGGTCTTTAGAATACAATTTTAAATAATTGTCTGGTCTCTATAATTTATCTACTTTCCTATAACTATTTCAAAACTCATTTGTTAATACCACTGGTGAGTTAACTTGCTAAATCTACTGGTCAGTCCTCTTATTTTTGTATATATTCCAGCAGCAATTTAGCACAATCGTAATCTTCCTTTTTGAAATATCTGTTTCCTCTGTCTGAACATCATTTTATATTATTTTAGCTTACCTCAGCAGCAGACCTAATTTTTTCTCTAATACCCCTTTCCTGAGTTTTTGAGATATTAGAGTTCTCTTAAGATCAGTTCTAAAACATTTTTCCCTTTCTAATTGCTTAAGTGATATTAACTAGGCCCATAACTTTATATATGACTTATGTGCAAATAAACACCCTATAACTTAACCCTATATCCTATGCATATACATTAAAACTCTCTATTTCATATTTAACTTGGTAATCTAATAGACATTATAAATAACAGTGAATTTAACCCCAAACTAGCAAATTTCAATAGCTCAAAGCAAGTATAATTTCTGTTATTTTAATTCCTCAGGGCACAGAAGATCTTGGATTTATTTTTCACTTATCTGTCTCCTTTTCTTATTCCCTTCTTTTAATGTCTACTCCTCTCTATCAATATGTCTTGCCGACTCTAAATCAAATATAATTCTTAGCTATTCATTGCTAAGAATTTTATTTTCCAGTAGCGTTATACATCCCTGAGAGAAGAAACTTGCTGATATTTCCCTTTCATTTAGAGCAAAAATTGCCATAATCCATAGTCACTAATATATATATATATATATATACATATACATATACATATATACACACACACTTTCTTACAACTATTCAAAACTTATTTGTTAATACCAAATTTAGATTTCAACTTGAGACCCATACATTTATTTATATATACCTATATATATTTTATATATACTATATATATATATATAATGAATAGGTTCCAAGTTGAAATCTAAATCTAAATTATATATAAAACATATATGCATATAAGATGTCTGTGACCCAAATCTAAATATATGTATGGATTCTAAGTCAAAATCACCAGCAATATATATCATTAAAATATATTTTATATATTAAATATATTTATATATTTTATAAATGCATTAAAGCATATATATTCATATATACATATATGATTAAAACATTTATTTTTCCTGTATGCATGTGGAACATGTAACTGAACTTGGGGTTGCTCTTAACAATATTTAGCCAAGCATGCTATGCCTTTCAATGCTCAGGCACTGTGTGCTGTGACAGTACTTGGGAACCTCTAGGACTGCTGGTGATATCAACTTAAGATCCATATACCACTGGCAACTGAACTAACTCCTCAGCCCCTAACTCAATTTTTGTCTTTGGCGGGGCACACAAAGCTTTGCTCAGGGATCACACCTGGCGGTGCTCAAGGGGTACTAAAAACAGCCAGGGATCAAATTACAGTAGGTTTTGTGAAAGACAAGTTCGGAAGCCCTTTTTATTTCTCTCTTTAGCCCCTAAAACGTTTTAAATAAAATTTTATGAGGCAAGACAATTATATGAAACTCCAATTTCAGTATCCATAAGGTTTTATTAGAGTGAATCCACAGTTATCTGTTTGCATTTTGTCTGTAGCTATTTTCTCATTACAACATATCATTTGAATCATACTAACAAATAATTTTATGGCCCACAATGCTGAAAATACTTGCTCTTTACTGTATACAGGAAACAAAATAATGTCAATCTCTGTTCTAGATTAATCTTATTACAGCAGTGAAGTCTAAATTTCTTGTCCTACTAGTTCAAAAACAATATATAACTGACATTCCCTATGGAAAACAATATGGAGACTTGTCAAAAATTTAAGAATGAGCTTCCAAAAGTCCCAGATATTTAACTTATTGGCATTGACTACAATGCCCAAAAAACATTATTTTGAAAATGGCATTTTTGTTTCTGTGTTCTCTAAACACTATTCACGATAACCAAGATCTGGAAACATCCCATATGTCTAAGAACACATGAGTTTAATAAGAAACCGTAGTATAATAACACAATAGAATATTATTCAGCTATAAGAAAAATGAAGTATTGAGATATGCCACTGCATTGGTAGATGAAACTAGGAGAATATAATGCTGAGTTCTGAAAATATAATGCTGAGTATATCCTGAAAAAGGGACATAAACAGAACTACTTCTCTCAGATACAGAATGTAAAGAAATTAATATAATAATAGCAAATGGCAAAAAACAACAAAGTAAAACCTATCTCCCAAATAAAAATTTTTCCCCAGTACCAGAAAATTTCTGGGGGTAGGGTAGAAAGGGCTCACGGGGCATGAATGGACACTGTTAGTGTTTTTAGAACATCGTATGTAATTTTTATCACCTTGAGCCACATGTTATATCTAACCAGCACCTATTTGAATAATAAAGCCAAACAAACCATAGGTATGGGTTTCATGCTCATCCAGATGCTAAGTCTTAACTACTTCTGACTGATGTGGGCTGACAATAGAGGAGGACAACTGTCCAAGGAAAGATCAGATGCTTTCAATAGAAGGAAGCGTAGACATTTTGGGTATGAAGAAAACTTTACTTACACTTTAAATAGCTTTCTTTTGATGACAGAGAGAGAGAGAAGAAAATGTGCCTGCCATAGGGGCAGGCTGGGGGCAGGGGAGGGAATCTGGGTACATTGGTGTTGGGAAGGGTGCACTGGTGTAGTGATGGGTGCTGGAACACAGTGTGACTGAAAATCAATCATGATCAGCTTTGTAATTGTATATCTCACAGTGGTATAATAAAATTTTAAAAAATTAAAAAAAATAGCTTTCTCTTGAGAAGTTACATTCAGTTTTCAGGGTTACAATTTGAAACCTCAAATTGTCTGTGTCCTTAATAATATATTTTATTTAACCCTACATATCTTGATTCTATACATAGACTGCAACATATATATATATATATATATACACGATATATTTGTTAAATATATGTTATATACACAACATATATAGATCTGTAACATATATATATTTCAGTTTATGTATATATGTATGTATATATATATATATATATTATCTTCTAATGTCCATTGTACCAAAATTTTGACAAAGTTTAATAAGTCTTGCAGGAGAGTATATCTGTGCTTGCATCATCTGACCTATTTACAGAGAACATGGGTATATAGATTCAAAAGTAAACTATGTCAACAAAGGGATGTCATTAAGAAATAAATGCTTTTTTTAATCATGTTTATGAGTTAGGAAGCTCATTGATGGCAGTTTGGAGGCTATTTTCAAAATGCAAATATTTGATAATTATTTAAACTCAAATAATTCGTAGATTCACACCACTGAATATAGTGCAGAAATCTTTGAGTTAGTGAAATATTAACTTCATCAGAATTTCAAACTTATACATTTTGAAAGCCAAGCTGAATATAGACCTGTTCGAAAAATCATAGCAACAACTATGAACCATGGAAGCTTATTTTATATTGATTCAAGGATTAGTTTTCAACAATTTTGTGATTCAGACTTCCCAAATTAGATAATAATAAAAAACAATTTTGAGCTGCTTGTCTATTTTTTTTAATAATTAGTGTTAGTGTACAACATCATTGGTCTGACTGAGGTGAGGAGGCATCAGTCGCATCATGCTGTATTTGACACAGGAGAAGAATTGTTCCTTGGAGCATGTGACGAAAGAGGCTTCGGTGGCATTGGTGTCCTTGTCAACAGAAACATGGCCATCAACATTGATTCATTTGAATGCCTAACAAACTGGATAGGATGATTACACTTGAAGAGATGTGGCCACTGCCAGCAATTTCTATCTTCATTGTCTACGCACCAACATTCACATACAAGGAAGATGAAATTGAGAAATTCTACATGGAACTGGAGGAGTTCTATAAAAAAGATCACACTTTCTAGAAGATCATAGTCGGTGATTTTAATGCCAAGATAGGAAGGAGAAGATCGGCTGGAGAATTCCACATCAGGGACCCATGGCCTAGAATGGAATGAACATGGTGAGAGACTATCTGAGTTCATCATGTCCACCAAACCCATTCATGGGAACTCACAGTTCCAGAAGGCTGAAGCGAAACGTTGGACATGGGAATCTCCTGGTGGACAGTTCCACAATGAAATCGACCACATCATCTTCAATCAACGGTTTTGTCTGACCGATGTTGCTGTCGTTCCCAAATTCCAAACAGGATCGGACCACCGTCTCCTTCATGCAAAATTCTACTTCACACAATGAGAAGAAAAGGCTGCAAAGTTTAAGAAGAGAACTCCCAGAACGACCACCAACTGGGAACTCTTGGCACTATTGCAGCAACATGGGAAGATACCATCATTCCTGACATCGGTGAAGAATACAACTGACTGGTTCAGCACCTCCATGAGTGTGCAAAGAATGCCAAGAGAGAGAAAGACACAAAAGGATGCCTACTTCAGTAACTCTCGAGCTCATTCGCCAACGTGGCAAGGCGTGAGCATTAGGCGACCAAACTACTAACGTCCAAGCTTGCTGAGCAGTGCAGAGAAGCCATACAGGAAGACATCAAAGACAGAAGAGCAGAAATACTGGAAGATGCAGCAGAAGTCGGGAAAAGCATTCGCAGCACCAGCCTGTCCTTCGCCAACTATAAGACCAAGATGACTGCCCTCAACACCCTGATGGATCTATCACATCTTCCAGAAAGGCAATGGAGAAGATTATCCATGAATTCTACTCAGATCTCTTCGACAGCCACGTCCACCTGCCCACATACCAAATTCCACAGGGTGGATATGTTATTACCAACGTTCTCCCTTCTGAAATCCGACATGCCATCTCATCGGTAAAGAAGGGAAAACACCAGGCCCAGACAAAGTAGACCCGAACACCTGAAGAATCTGGCATCAGTACTCATCAATATACTGGCTCGGCTCTTCACACTCTACCTGTCCGAATGCAAGGTGCCCTCCCAATGGAAAACCAGCAGGACAGTTCTACTGTTCAAGAAGGGAGACATTCACGATCAGAAACTATCGCCCCATCTGCCTGTTGTCCATGATCTACAAGCTGTTCACTCCAGTCATCCTGAACAGGATCGGCAGAACACTAGATGAAGTGCAACCATGCGAGCAAGCTGGCTTCTGGAAAGGATTCAGCACAATCGACCATATCCACATGGGAACCAAGGTCTTTGATGTTTGTAGCGAGTACAAGATGCCGCTCTGTCTCACGTTCATTGATTTAAGGAAAGCCTTTGATTCTGTGGAGACTGAAGCAGTCATCGAAGCTCTAGCCAAACAGGGTGTTCAAACCCAATACGTCGAGGTCCTTTGTGAGCTGTATTACTGATTCACCACAAGTATCTCACCATTCTACAAGGAAGTGACCATTGACGTCAAAAGAGGGGTTCGGCAGGGTGATACCATTTCACCAAAACTCTTCAGCACCACCTCGAGAACATCATGCGACAATTAGAGTGGAAAGGATTGGGAGTGAAGATATATGGTCTGCAACTAAACCACCTCCGCTTCGCCTATGGCATCATTCTAATAACACCAAACATTAGCCAAGCGGCACAAATGCTGGCTGACTTTGACCGAGAATGTGGAAATATTGGTCTACAGCTGAATCTAAAGAAAACTATGTTTATGAAAAATGAACTAGTTTCGCAGAGCCCCATTCACTCTCAATGGAACAGACATCTCTGAATGCAGCATTTATGTGTACCCAGGTAGAAAAATCAACATGATGAACGCCCTAAAACCTGAGCTGCGCAGGAGAAAGAGAGCAGCATGGAATGCCTTCAAAGGCATCGAAGAAATAGCTAAAAGGACAAAGAACCTCCGGCTCCGGGCACATCTCTTTGACTTCACCGTTCTCCCTGTGTTAACATCACCTCAGAGACCTGGGCCCTACGAAAGCAGGATGAGAATGCTATTCGGGTCTCCCAGAGAGGAATCGAAAGTGCTATGCTTGGAATATCACGCCTCACTCAAGTGAGAGAAGGAATCTGGAGTTCCGACCTCCATCGTTATTCCAGAATCAGGGATGCTGTCTCTTTTGCCAAGGCATCGAAAATCAGATGGGCTGGACATTTAATGCGATTTGGAGATGACCGCTGGACTAGAGACGTTACTGACTAGATCCCACGGAATGTCAAAAGATCACGTGGCCACCCACCTACAAGATGGTCAGACTTCTTGTCAAGACTTGAAGGAACGGTTTGAGGCTCTTCATATTCCTGAATCAACCAGATGCCATTTGGCTACATTGGCATGTGATAGGGTCCATTGGAAATGATACTGGCGCCCGCTCCAGCAAATTGATGAATAACGGGATTCAAGTGACCAAGTGCTCAAGTCTATCTTTTTGTATAATTAGTGTTAGTAATTTATGCTGGGAACTTCCCTTTGGTAGTGTCGGGAGTGCCGCCAGGGTCCCTGACAGTGCCGGGAAGAGAGTTCCCTTCTACCTCCGAAGACAACGGGAATGGATGAAGACTCAGGAATCTGATGCAGTTTTAAAAGGGCTTTACTATCACAGGATCCAATATACAATCATAGAGCAGGGGAAACCTCCGGACTCTGAGTTCCCAGCTAGGCCCCAACCAGGTGTAGGCCAAGATGGCTGCCACCACATGTAGAGGCCCAACAGAGAATGGAGAGGACGGAGAAGCAAAATGCCAAGGGAAGCCGAAATGGCAAAAGGGGTAAACAAGAGAGAGAGTGCGAGTTTCTTTCTTCTTACAGCTTATTTTATATCTAGGAATCCCCCAGACTCCCCAGCCCAGCCCATTCTGGGCTGGGCTATCTAGAGTTGAAAACAGGAAAATAGCTTTATAGAAATGTAGCAACTTCAGGAGACCATCGGGTTATTTACAAGGACCCAGAGCTAATTAAAAGCCTCCTAGCAGAGCTGGGAGAAGCTATAAGCTAAATGTAACTTCCCTGGCAAGAAGGATCAAATGCCCTCAGGTAATTTCTCCCAGCACCTCACCTCATATCTTGAGCCAAGATCTGCCTGGAATTGCCTTTAATAGGGTAGAGAAGGGGGTTTTTGAGATGGCAGGTCTCTGTACCAAAGACTAATACTAATGCCAGTTAAATATTTCTCCAAGCCTTCACAAGAGTCTCGTCTACTTCACGGTAGTTTTTTTTTTAGTTGCCTTTGAGTTATCAGGGAGCCATGCTTGCTTGCTTGGAGGCAAACAGCACATCTCTCTGGTCTAATTACTTAGAAATCCAACGTGGCCAGGCAAATATGCTGGTAAGATCTAGCTAGTCCCATGATGATTGTGGTAGCATAAGAGAATATTTATACCAGCCAGTACAGAATACATGGTCAGATAAGACTGCCACATTCAGATTACCCCCTATCTATGAAGTCACCTGCAGAAGGCAATCCAGGGCAGATGCAGAGGCCTAGGCTTTTAGGTGTCCTGCAACATGGTAGTATCAGTTTTCCACAATAAAAACTATATTTTGGGGACTAGGAGAAAATTCATAAGGATAAAGCATATGCTTTGCTTGAAGGCATTCTGGTTTATTTTATGTCACTTTTTGACTTTTCTTGGGAGATTCAAACTCCTATCACTGGACAGAAAATAATCTCCCCAACATTGCATGTGTGGTTCCCACAAATAAAATTTTAATTTTATTTATTTATGATCACTGTATCACTGTATCACTGTCTTCCCATTACTGTTCATCGATTAGCTCGAGTGGGTGCTAGTAACATCTCCATTAGTCCTGTCACAAGCAAGTGTAACCCAAGGATATCTGCTTGCTCCAGGGACAGGAGGAGCCCAAAACCGTTCTTCAGGTCATGGAACTGAGGTCCATAATTGTTACTAGTTTTTAGCATAATTAGTAAATAAAACATGGGTAGCTTGCCAAGCTTTGCCTTGTAGGTTGTATAGTCTCATGGTAATAATGCAGGCAAATACAGGGGGCTGGTAATGTGTATTCAGAGGAAAACAGAGTCTGAAACCTAAACCAGCCCAAAGGCATGAAGGACTTTGAGACACTAGATCCAAGAGAGGAACATGGAAAACTGAGTAGAGACGCAGGCCCAGAATATGGCTGAACTCCCTGGGAAGACAGGCTCCACCACTGGACCAAAGGTCACGCCACGAATATCAAGGGTCAGAGCCATAGTACAGTGGGTAAGGCATGTGCCTTGCACACATAACTTTTAATTTTATTTAAATATGATAAATTAAGATAAAATTTTAATTTTATTTACTTATTGATATGATTAATGCAATCTAATGTTCAAAGAAGAGAAAAAATTTTTTCTGGTAAAATATTTACTAATCAGAACTGGAAAGTGTCTTCTTTTTGATAACTTTAAAGTATTACATAATCTCAAGGCTTAACTCATCTTGAAAAGCTTTACTCATCTTGAGATCTCATATTATATGCCTTTCCAAGTTTATAGTGGAATGTAAATACATTCTTTTTTTTAAAAAACATTTTATTATACCACCTTGAGATATACAATTACAACGTTGTTCATGTTTGGAGGTTTCGGTCACATAGTGTTCCAGCACCCCGCCCTCCACCAGTGCCCATTTCCCACCACCAATGTCCCCAATTACCTTCCCTCCCATAGCCTGCATAAATGGCAGGTTCTTTATCTCTTTTCTCTCTCCCTGTCTCTCTTTTCCTTCTCTTACACATTGTGGGTTGCACTACATACACTTAGAAGCCATCATGTGCATATTTTGCCTGCATTTAATGCTCAGTTCTATGTTGGTTTCAGCCCTTATTGACATTTATTCACACATGCTCCCTTCTCCTCTTACCTAACCTCTGACTCCCACACGTTTGTGGTAGTTTCCACTTTTGGTAAGATCAACTGATATATTTATGTCATGCAAATAAATGCAGTCATTCTATCTTCTCTCTCTTTCCTTCTGATTAATTTCACTCAACATGATCCTTTCCATGTCCATCCATTTATAGGCAAATTTCACAACTTCATTTTTCCTAACAGCTGCATAGTATTCCATTGTGTAGATGTACCACAGTTTCTTTATCCAGTCATCAGTTCTCGGGCATACTGGTTGTTTCCAGGTTCTGGCTATTGTTAATAGTGCTGCTATGAAAATAAAAGTGCGGATTGTGTTTCCGCTGTGTGTTTTTGGCTTCCCAGGGTATATTCCCAGGAGTGGTATGGCTGGGTCAAAAGGGAGCTCATTTTCTAGTCTTTGGAGGAATGTCCATATTGTTTTCCAGAAAGGTTGTACAAGTCGACATTCCCACCAACAATGTATGAGAGTCCCTTTTTCCCGCATCCACGCCAGCACTTGTTGCTTTTACCCTTTTGGATATGGGCCAGTCTCTGTGGTGTGAGGTGATATCTCATTGTTGTTTTGATTTGCATCTCTCTGATGATTAGTGATGATGAGCATTTTTCATATGCCTTTTGGCCATTCAAATTTCTTCCTTGTCAAAGTTTCTGTTCATCTCTTCTCCCCATTTTTAATGGGGTTGGCTGTTTTCTTCTTATATAGCTGTACCAGTGCCTGATATATCCTGGATATTAACCCCTTATCCAGATGGGTATTGGGTGAATATTCTTTCCCATTCCGTGGACTGTCTTTCTATCTTCGTCACTGTTTCTTTCGAGGTGCAGAAGCTCTTTAGTTTCATGTAGTCCCATATGTTTATATTTTCTTCTAGTTGCTTTGTTAATGGTGTTTCACCTTTGAAGATGCCTTTACCTTCAATGTCAGCCGAGGGTTTTTCCTATATTTTCTTCAACATACTTTATGGATTCAGGTCTGATATTGAGATCTTTAATCCATTTTGATCTGATTTTTGTGCAAAGTGTTAGAAACAGGTCCAAATTCATTTTTTTACATGTAGCTGTCCTGTTTTCCCAGCACCACTTGTTGAAGAGGCTTTCCTTACTCCAGTTTGGACTCTTTGCACCTTTATCAAAGATTAACTGATCATGTCTTTGAGGGTGGGTGTCAGGATACTCAACTCTATTCCATAGGTCCACAGGTCTGTTTTTATTCCAGTACCTCGCTGTTTTAAGTACTGCTGCTTGTACAATTGCTTGTAGTACATTTTGAGGTTGGGAAAGGTGATGCCTCCCATCTTCTTCTTCCCAAGGATTGCTTTAGCTATCCATGGGGGGTTTATTATTCCATACAAATTTCAGGAGTGTTTGGTCAATTTCTTTAAAGAGTGTCATGGGTATCCTTATAGGAACCGCATTGAATCTGTACAAAGCTCTAGGGAGTATTACCATCTTGACAAAAATACATTCTTATTTTTAAAAAGTTATACACTTAAAAACTCATTTTCAAAATGTTCTACATTTTTACCAGTAGAATCCCTTTTAGTTTCTCACAAATATCACATCCACTGTCATATAACGAATATCCCATAGCCCTCATTCACTGTTAGTAAAACTATCGACTGATTCAGCTTATGTCAAAAATGGCATAGAGTCTTTAAAAGAATTAAAATAGGACTCCTATGTAATCCATTGATCTCAGTACTTGCCATTCAGCCCAAGAGCACAAGAAAATTAATAAAAAATAAATGCACACCATATTCAATACAGTGATATTTACAATAGCTAGCATAAAAGATGATACAAATATCCAAGAATAATCATGTGGATATAGTTGGGTCTATAAAAATATCTATATAATGCAATATGTAATGGACTATTCTTTAATAATGGGATATTAATCAGCTCTATAAATGGATGAAATCTTGCCTTTGCTAAAACTTGGATGGAGATGATGGGGTAATGTTAATCAAAGTTAAAGAAATTAATACTGAGTGGTCTCACTTATATGGTGTGTATATACATACATATATATATATATATACACTTCACTTGTCACTTGTCTTCCCATTGTTCATCGATTTACTTGAGTGGGCATCAGTAATATCTCCATACATCCTGTCACATGCTAGTATAGCCCAAGGGCATCTGCTGGCTCCAAGAATGCGGCTCAGGCTCTATAAGGCATAACTCACCAGAGCTCCACCCAACAGAAGCCCTGCTCATCAGAGTCCCACCCTACAACAGTCTATTTCAAGCTCAGGTATGCCTGATGCAGACATTCAGATCGACATGGGGCCGGGCGTGTCCAGGGGTGGGTGTTTGCCTGCACGCGCCGGCCTGTGCCACCCGGGTCGTCCCGGCTCCCTATGGTCCCCGAGCACCGCCAGGGTGGTTCCTGAGTGCAGGCCAGGAGAACCCGGCTTCCGGGTGTGACCAAAAAAAGACATTCAGATCGACAGGGCAGAGCTGCTACTGATTCTCCCTGTACCCAGTTGATCATCAGGCACCCAGCAGGGAAGGCAGGTTCTAGCCCTGGCCTGCCATACCAGCAGAGCTTCAGAAGAAGCCAGAGGAACCCCTGCATGATGAGGGCTGCCATTAACAACATCTAGACTCCACAGCTCGTCAGAGCTCCATCCAGAAGAAAAAAGCTTATCTTTCCCTGTTGTGGGTCATCAATAAATGCATGAGATGAGAGGCTAGTACAAGACTATCCCACATGCACCACAGGGCCTGGCAAGCTACCTGTGACGTATTTGATATGCCAGAAACCAGTAATAATTATAGACCTCATTCCCATGACCTGAACAAATGGTTTGAGGTGCTTCATGTTCCTAGAGTGAGCATTTATATATACATATATCATTGTATATATCTTATATTTTTAAATATAAAATATAAATGTAATATATATAATATAAATATATATAATATGAATATATAATATGCAAATATATAATCTATATTATATATCACTTGATCAATTGACATCCCGTTACAAATTGATTTGCTCGGCGGGCACCAGTAACATTTTCATTTGACCCTATCACGTGCCAGTGTAGCCCAATGGCATCTGGTTGATTCAGGAATGCAAAAGGCCTCAGTTCGTTCAGGGTCTTGATGAAGAAGTCTGACCATCCTGTAGGTGGGCGGCCACGTGGTCTTATGGCGTCCTGTGGGATCCAGTCGGTAAAGGCTCTAGTCCAGCAGTCATCTCCAAGTCACATTACATGTCCAGCCCATCTGATATTCAATGCCTTGGCAAATGATAAAGCATCCCTGACTCTGGAACAGCGATGAAAGGTGGAGCTCCATATTCCTTCTCTCACTTGAGTGAGGCGTGATATTCCAAGCATAGCTCTTTTGATTCCTCTCTGGGAGACCCAAATAGCATTCTCATCCCTACTTTCGTAGGGCCCAGTCTTTGAGGCATATGTTAATGCAGGGAGAATGGTGGAGTCGAAGAGAAGTGCCCAGAGCCAGGGGTTCTTTGTCTTTTTTTTGCTATTTCTTCAATGCTTTTGAAGGCATTCCATGCTGCTCTTTCCTCTTGCACAGCTCAAGTTTCAGGTCGTTCATCATGTTGACTTCTCGACCTAGGTACACATAACTGCTGCATTCAGAGATGTTTGTTCCATTGAGAGTTAATGGGGCCTCTGGAATTAGTTCATTTCTCATGAACATAATTTTGTTGAGATTCAGCTGTAGTCCTATCTTTCCACATTCTCGGTCAAAGTCAGCCAGCATTTGTGCCACTTGGCTAATGTTGGTGTTATTAGAACTGTGTCATCAGAGAAGCGGAGGTGGTGTAGTTGCTGACTGTCTATCTTCACTCCCATTCCTTCCCATTCTAATAGTGGCATGATGTTCTCAAGGGTGGCACTGAAGAGTTTTGGTGAAATGGTATCACCCTGCTGAACCCCTCTTTTGACATTGATGATCACTTCTTTATAGAATGGTGATATCCTGGTAGTGAATCCATATTAGAGCTCTCTAAGTATCTTGATGTATTGGGTTTGAACACGCTGTTTCGCTAGGGCTTTGATGACTGCTTCAGTCTCCACATAATCAAGTGCTTGCTTTAAATCAATGAACGTGAGACAGAGAGCTCCCTACAAACTCCATACAAACAGTAATATATAATACTTATCATATTTATTTATTTATTTATTTATATAAGCAGGGAATGGAGAATATCTAGTTTCAGCAATGCATTGCACTTTGTGTATGTTAGAGCGGTTACCAAGTTATGGGTAAGTGAAAAGGGAAAGGCACACTAGAAATGACCAAAGACAGTGGTGGATCGTCTTGGCCTTCTATGGTAGTGGAAGAATGATAATTTTACACACCAGAGGTATTTTTCTTAATATGTTACTAATTACTATAGAATAAAATATTTTTAAATAGCTAGGCATTGATATGTTTGCTTAATAGAGCTTTTCATGTACGACAGCTTACATTCCTCATGTTGTTCTTTAAAAATGCATATTTTTCTGTCCCTTTATTTCTGAACATACATTAAAATTTTATGGAAGAAAGGAAAATTAGTAATTTTGGAGCAATGATATTTCTGTGCTGCCCTAAATGTTAAAAAAAAAAAGAAATTATAGTTACTTTCAGCAGATTGGAGACAAGTTGACAGTGGAAAGATTTACCATATGGATTTAGCAAAATCCTTGCCTTTTAAATTTTGTGTAGGCAGAAATATCTTTAGATGAGAAACAGAGGCATCCCCTAATCTCATTAAGAACATTATCCTCAAGGTAACTTTGTCTATAGTGTCTTTAATGGAATAAGTTGATATGGTTGTTGAAATATTATGAATGATGAGTAGAGGAAGCTGGTTGAAATCAAGACTATGTGACTTATAAAGAGTACAATAGCAGATTTAATTTCTTTGACTGAATTTTCATCAACTCATGACTCTAGGCTCTGAATCTCCCTTACTAGGCTTCAGTAGTAATTAACCATTCTGTGTCCTTTGTACAAAGTTGTTCTAGAAAACAAAATTATCTTCTCATTCTGGAAACTCCAGGTCTTAGATTCTTTCAGGAAAATCAAATTACCATGTTTATGGAATAAACCGTTTTTAAGACTTAAGGTCTTACAAAATTGTGTGCTGGGAAATAAGATGTAAGATAATTGGAAGAGCCATGAAATCCACTAATTGATCTTCTGGAAGCAATGTTGTTGGTGCGTATACCAGAACTTTCAAGGGACTCAGAAAGCCAGACAGCTTTAGTTGCCACTATGGGACTACACAGGGTAGCTGATGCTATAGGAACCTCCTCCTCTCAATTTGTTGGGGAAATGGCAATCAATGTTGTCCTGACCAATATTGAGGGGAAGAGCTATAAACACAGCAGGGAAGCATGGGGATAATCTGGATTCTGCTCAGATATTTGTATTTGTCTCTCACCTAACGATGGAAACTTGAGAGAAATGCCTACATCTGTATTTCATGTCCATTTAACCTGAATCTCTGTAACTAAAAGAAGCCACTACATATATTGATAGCTATCTATCTAGCTACATACATACATACACACACCTATATACATACATACATATATACCTATATACATACATGCATGCATATATATACATACCTATATACATATATACATACATATACATATATACATACATATCCACTATCTTTTTTTTGCTTTTAACTGTAGGAGTATTCAATGTTGAAATTAATTTTTCCCAAATTTAATTCAAACTAAAAATCACTTTTTCCTTATCTGTTTGCTTATTTGCCATAATTTGCATTTAGTGAGATTATATCTGTCAATAGGTAATCTAAACTACTCTTTATCTTTTAATAGAAATCATAATCACAATTTTATTTCTTTAAATCAGAAAGAATATATTATTTAATTTCCTAGGAATTTTCTACATTTTCATATAAAACATACATGCTTGATATTAAACGAAAGTCTGAAGTAAAATAAAATTTCATCTTGTTGAATAAGGACATACATACTATGCTATGATATTTCTAGTGTTAAAGGAAATCATATGGGTAGCAAGACGATAAGCACCTTTGAATAGTTATAGGAGTTAGAGCAGTAGAGACTTCTAAATTTATCCCATACCAATACTTTGTTCAAGCACATATTTATGGAAACCATTTTGCACTCCATTTCTGAAATAAGAGTGTGAAATAAAGGCAATTAAGTCCAAATAAATGAATAATGCCTTTGTTGTCACTCCAAAAGTGACTTTGTTAGATTGAGGATTGCTATCTCTTCATTTTTTAAATAAGTTCCAGTAGCTACTGAAAGATATGAACATATGTGCAAATATAGTTTTTATGTTAATTAAAACAAACGTAGCAGTCTTGTTCACATAAGTACAGATAAAAATAAGACTGACTTGACGTCTATTTAAGTCTGGGGGATAAATGATGCTTTACTTTAGGTTAGTGGAAGGAATTTCTGAAATACTTTTAAGTAAATGTGAGGACTGAGGCAGCAGGCTTAAGTATTTTAAAATAACATATATCAAAAGTGAAAATCTGGGGATTGTTTTATGGTTTTCCGTCATTTACTCCTCTTTTCCCTCTAAGAGTATTATTATCTCTCCACCCATTTCAGACTTAGTGTGTTTTCATATAAACACAATGCACACAGCCTTAGACAAATTACTTGTTCTGGACAGCAGGAAATGAATGGTAAACATTTCAACCAAATATAACTTTAAAACTAATAATTATTAGAAGTTTTTCACTAGCCCACTATGTTCTTTGATAACCATGGAGATTGTTGTTTTTCAAGACTGGGTTTTAGAAATGATACGTATACAACATGCATACATACACATACATATTTATATATTTTAAACAGAATTACAGTCAAGTCATACTCACAGTATATAACGGGGGTAATGCAAAGATGTATTTATAATCGTTTACTTGTCTCTACATTATTGATATAATAGGAAAATATTATTTATGATGCAAGTTCTTTCAAAGTGCTCGCAATTTGGTTAATGTAATATGGAGGTTATAAATGACATTTTTAAACATTATTTTCAATTTTCTCTGTAACCTGTAGCATATATTAATTTCATAATCAGATGTCAATTTTTCATTCCAAATATTTTTCAAGTCCTTCTCTGATGCCAGACTTTTGAATAAAATCTGAGAAAAAATAAAGTTTCCACTTCTTTTTAATTATAGTTTAGTTAACATAGTTTAACAAACAACACAACAGTAAAGCTTATGCTATTAACAGACAAAGTTATTGTAACTTAACATCTTCAAAGTACTTATAAACATCACCACTTGTCTGGTAGGACCCGTTCTGGATGATTATATTTGTCACATGTAGAACAAATATGGAATGTTTGATTACAAAATAAATTATTACAAAATAAATTATCACAAAAACTGATGTATGGATTTAATTTAGTATCCTTATTATTTTTCTATCTAAAATTATAAAAACTGATCCTAAGAGTCAAATGAAATTACAAGTGAATCATTCTAGCCAAACTCTTTCTAGTGATGTACTCACTCTTGCTGATCTCAAACATAATAATAAAAACACCATGTTTTAAAAATAGAAATAGAGGGGCTGGAGTGATAGCCTAGCAGGTAGGGCATTTGCCTTGCACGTGGCCGGCCCATGCCGGCACGGGTTCGATCCCCGCATCCCATATGGACCCCCTAGCACCGCCGGGAGTGATTCCTGAGTGCAGAGCCAGGAGAAACCCCTGAGCATTGCCGGGTGTGACCCAAAAAAGCAAAAAAAAATAAATAAATAAATAAATAAAAATAGAAATAGAGATCACTGGGATAAATTTTAGCATTCAGAAATAAACACTCACAATCAGATTAACTAGTTTTCTTTAAGATTTCCACAATAACTCAGAGGAAAGATTATCGATTTGGGTACATTATGCGTTAGTTATGCTAACACATATCTATAACACATATGCTATGCTAACACTAACTACATATCCTTAACAGAAGTCTGAAGCTAAACTCCTGTCTAAAACTATTTTTAAGAATTAACAAAAGTTGATAAAATAATCTATTGTAAAAGCCCTAAATATGAAACTAGATTATAGAAAATAAAGGGGGGACATATTTATTACCTTAAATTAAAGGTAATTCATTACATTGAATTAAAGGTGAGGAAACAATGGTTTCTTATTTACTATACAAAAGCACAGCAACAAAAATTCAAATGAGATAAGTTAAAGTTAATTAAAATATTTTAAATGTTGTGATGTAGTTCAGTCCTCGAGGCCTGAATCTGATACTTGCTATCACACCAAAATGAAAACAATAGTAACAACAATCACAAAACCAACTATCTAAAGGCACAATAAAGAAAATGAAAAGTGAATCGACAGAATGGGAGGACATATTTGAAAATAAATATAATAAGGGAATTCAATGAGCTGGTACTGAATCTCACTGTGCCCAGCCGCTCATGAGGTGCCCGGGAGGGATGGCAGGTTCTAGTCTTGGCCCACCACCCCAGCAGAGCCTCACAACAAGCCAGACGACCCCCACTCCATGAGGACCTCCATTTTCCACATCCAGACTTCCCCCTCGTCAGAACTCCACCCAGAAGACCAGCCTATCACAGACCGGCAGCCACGCCGGTTCATCAATAAATGCTGGATTTTGAGATGACTACAAGAGTATGCTACCCTGCCGGCAGAGCCTGGCAAGCTACCCGTGCCGTGTTTGATATGCCAAATACCAGTAACAATTATAGACCTCATTCCCATGACCTGATGGAATGGTTTGAGGCTCTTTATGTTCCTGGAGCAAGCAGGTGCCCTTGGGCTCTACTTACATGAGACAGGTCATATAGATATGTTACTGGTGCCCGCTCGAAGCAAATCGAAGATGAATGGGAAGACAGTGATACAGTAAATGATTTTAATTTAATTATATATTAAAACCCCATGATTTATAAAGTTATTTATAGTTGGGTTTTAGACATAATATTTTCTAATACCAATCCCACCACAAGTATCTGCTTCCCTCCACGAAGATTACCAGGTTCTCTCCCCTAATCCATTGGATTCATCAAATCTTTTCCTACCACTTTGACAGGCACCTTTTTAAGTTTGGTTGTCGAATTCTGAATATCTTATTTTCTCTGTTGTTGACTCTGACCTCTGTTCCATGTAGTTTTTCATCTATCTCTGTATCTCCTCTCAATTTTCCCTGTCCTTATCCTCCCTATACTCTCAAGCCAGTGGTGGAGAATACAATTATTTTAATATTTATTATTCTAATTTATATGGACTATAAATTTTAACTATATTAGAATATGGAGATATTCATAACACAAACTGGTTGAAGTACATCTTATTTGTACTGAGCCAATAAAGCATTTAAAGACTTTAGATGCTATTGGGTATTACAGAATTCAGAGCTTAGTTGCACAGATAATTTTTTCTTACTTGAAAGAAGGTATAGTTCACAATGTATTATTTTGTACCGACAATAGCAAGATCTACTGAATCAACAAGCTTAGAGTGGAAAGTAGAGGAATATTGAGCTATTAAGACTTAGAAATATTGAGACTAACAAGTCCTTTAAGTGATTCTGACATGTGGTAACCTTTGGCAGCTTTTGCAATCCATATCAAAATACTGTTGACATTCCTTAAGGAAATAGAAAACAGTTCTTCAAATTATGTGTAAAAACAAAAACTTGAGTACCCAAAGCAATACTGAGACAAAAGAGATTAATGAAAGCATTAATCTTTTTTTTGATTAATGAAGGCATTAATCATTTTTGTCTCAGTATTGCTTTTGCTACTCAAATATTATGTCTAAAGTAATCACTTTGTCTGACTTAAAACTATATTGCAAAACAAGAGTTATCAAACAATATGGTATTAGAGTTTGTAATAAATTGCATAGATCAATGAAACAGAATTAAGATTCAAGAAAAGCAAACTCTTCAATAAACGGCACTGGAAGAGCTATGTAATCATATGCAAAAGAATAAAATTTGACCATTATCTCACAATATTCATCAAGTTAATTTAAAGTGCATGACAAATGTGCATGTTAAATCTGAAAAAAAATATTTTAAAGGAAACCAAAGACCAAAAAAAATCTGTGATATTGTTTTTTCTGATATGGATATTCAACTTCATTGTCTGGAAACAAAAATAAAAATAAACATATAGATTACATCAAACTTTAAAGCTCCAGCACAGCGAGAGAAAATAATCTTTAAACCAAAATACAGCCTACTGATGGGAGAAAATACTCTCACATGGCGTGTCTGATAAAAGACTATATCTAAGATGTATAAATTACAGAGTTCAACTATATGAAAATAATCCAAAAATTGGGTGGAGGGTAGAAAATATAGTATCTGAATATACTCATGTATAAGGAAAAAAAATTCATTTGATATAACATGGATGGAATGGGAAAGGCTAATACTAAGTTAAATATGCTAGAAGAAGAATGACAAACATCTGATGAAAACACTCATATGTGGGATAAAGAGAAAAATAAAGCTTGGCAATAGACAAAGCTGCAGGAATTCCTAGACTTCGACCTCAGAGCTGTGGCAGCCAGAATGAGGTGAAGGATAACCAAATTGGGGAAAGGTCCAATAGACTGTGGGGAGGAAATTGGTACTTCAGTAATGGTTAGAGTGTGGTAACATATACTTGGGTGAGACATGAAATTGTACCCTTACAAGTAATATAATACAAACAAATGTCATCTCCTATAGTTTAAGAACCACTATTTAGAAAGTGGAGAATTCTAAGTTACTCAAATAAACATGCTACAAGGCAAACTATAGTAAATGTCCAAAAGGATAGACTAAATACTTGTGATAGCCAATTTGTTAATTTTAACTAGTGTTTATATTTTTTATAATAAAATTCCTTCCTTCTCTCTGTATAGTAGACCAGTGATTATAAACTAGGTTGTAAGAAGGAGGAATATAATAATCACCTCGGGACTTTGATTACTGGAGTCTATCTTCTACCCCGTCTCTTTTATACTTTCTTTGCTGAGGGTCATAATCTAGATATAAATAATAGTCATAAATATTCTGATTATTATTTTTATCCAATCATGCTTGAATACTAACTAATCTACTTAATCTGACTTCAAGTCACACTCCCACCTACACTTTTAAACTTTCGTCAATAGCTGATTCTTCCCATAAGGCTTTATTTAAAAATGCAATATTTTGTAGAATGTACAGAAGGAATAAGACCAGGCTGAAACTATTAAGTCACTTTGTTTTATTCTGAATTTAACATACTGAGTTATAACTTTGTGCAAGTTACTTAAAAATTAGTTTTTGCCAAAGATTAAAAAAATTGTGAGGCATATGGGGTTGGGGCCATACCCTATGGTGCTCGGGAGCTATGCCTGGGTCCATGCTTAGGACTGCACCAGTCTGCTGCATGCAAAACAAGACCTTGACCTCCCTTCTATCACTGTAGCTCTTCAAAGCTTTTAAATTGTCATACATTCTATTTTACTTATATGGTCCACTTCAAATATTTACTTTCATTCATGTTTTTCTCTTTATACCATGTATGAGGACAATTATGCTGTAGTTTTCTTTTATCATGTGACTTGTTTCACTGACATAATAGTTGCTATGTTTATCGTATTGCTGCAGAGGAAGAATTTTATTTCTTTATTTTGGTTTTGGGGGCCACACCTGTCTGTGCTTAGGGCAGACTCTTAGTTCCCACCTCAGGGATCACTTTTGAAGATGCTTAGGGACTACAAGTGGCCCCCCAGGTCAAACAGTGGTCAACCCTGTTGTGAGGCAAGTGCTCTACTCTTTGTCTCTACTGCTCTGATTTTGTGTGTTCAAGAAAGATCTAAATGATCTATAATAGCCTATCATCTAAATAATCTTCAACTGTACCATATCACTCTGGCTTGTGTGATAAATATTTTAAGCACCTCAATAAAGTCTTGTTTGATAAGTAAAACTAAAAAATCAGCAAGTCATTTGAATCAGAGTCAGACTATATCCAGTTTCTTATAGATTGAATAAGTACATGTAAATTATCATTGTAGAAATTTAAGATGCTTAAATTTAGAAATAAACAAAACTGCTTTCTGAAATTTGGAACTGATGAGGATTTAAAATATTTATAAAAAATATTGAAACTTTTTTATATTTTAAAAAAGAACAAAAGCAAGTGACAAATTGAGATCTTTGTTACACATTTGATAAACAGCCCCTACCAAAAAATATTTAAAATTTACATTTCAAAAACAAGCAAATAAATTACTTTTTATGTAATACATAAGAAAATAATTCCAAAATTTACAAATCTGAGGTGTTCAGCTTCTCTCACACTCAGGCAAAGGTGAATAAAGATATTAATGAAACTATATTTTACCTGCCTTATTGATTCCATTCCATGATAGATAGAGTGATAAAAATGTAAAAATTCTATGCATTTATTTGCAGGATTAGAATTTCTTGAAATATTTGAAAAGTTTTGGGAGTTTTGGATATTTTCAAAATATACAATGCATGTTCTCATTAATACAGCACTCACGTATAGGAGATTTTATTGTACAATGTCAGTTATAATCTGATATAATATTTTACAATGACTTCTCCTTTGCTAACTTTTATAAAACCTATAATGATAATAGCCTGGAGATAATGCGGAGTTATTTCAGTCATCCTAGAAAGAGAATGAAGGAATCAATTTTGGCATGGTCATCCTATGGACTATAATGAGGCAACAGTGTGCTAGATTAACATCTGCTAAACTGAAAGAAATAACCTCTTAAATTCAGGCTAATTTGCTAAAGAAATTCTGAGAATGGTTACTTCATACCGAAAAGGTAAGCCTTGAACAAGTATAAACATGTATAAATGAGTACAAAAATGCAAGAAGGTGTGCATAAGACAGTGAGCACATACATACCAAGGGACTGACCTTATGGGGTGTTTGTTGAAACGATTCCACATCTTTGAATTGTTTTTATATTGTAATAGGGAAAAATATGTATTTTTCTCTATTTTAAATACAGTAAAAACCTTGCATGTACATATATTGTAAAAATCTTGAAGGACACATTTGTTACACAAACTTTAGAGAGGAAAAGAGTTTGGGGGGAATAGGGAAGAAAAGACAGTGTTTTATATATGTATATATATATATACACACACATATATATCTTTGTTTTATATAGGTACATAAATATATAAAATGCATACTTATTTGTTCTTCTGAACAAATGAAGAAATAGTTTTATTTACACCCTTGTGGAATGCAGAGTGACTCTTTAATTTTTTTCCTCTCATTAGTTGACAGCAGTTACTGGCACTTACATGAATAAGCATTAGCTATAATTTGATTGAGGTGGATAATCTAGTATTAACTTAAGTAAGAATCATAGCCTTGCAGATATCTGTCATTCTATGAATGCATTGACTTATAGTAGCCTCAACTAGGAAACACAAGATGTAATCCACAGATTCCTGTGAAATTCAGCTGCATTTTCTCTTATTGTTCCTATAAACCTTAACTCTAATTAAGGATCCTTCAGAAGGCTTTAGCTGGAGGGTTGGGTGAAAGGGTGTCTTTATCCCCACTTAGGCAGAGGAAAGGTTTTTAAAGTGGAAAATGAGCAACTGATGATTGTCTTGCCAAGTGTAATTAAGAAACTTTAACAGCACTGACTGTACCAGGGTCTGGAAGTAAAATCTGCCAAAGGCTAAGATATAGCCTCTTTGTAGCTAATAACTTTAGCTTATTTAGCCTGTCATTTTTTAAAGCCCAATTCTAATTATTGAAAGAAGCTAGAGTCTTATGTATATAAAATGTTTTATTTTATGTCTGTGGTCTACAGCAAATGGGTCTTTTGGTCTCCTCCTTGCTCACTTTCTTAGACTCTAGTGTCAGCTTTTTACCCTTTTGCCCTCTGCCCCTCAACTACCATATAACAGGCCTCTATTTCCCAACTGCTAAGGAGTTGCTTTTACTGTACAGTTTCTAGGAACATTTCCGAACTTTTCAAGGGCATTGTTTTATCTAGGCAAACATTTGGGAGTTCTTAGTAGTTAAGTTTTGGTCATTAAACTAGGCAAGAATTATCTGTAATGTTTGCCTTCAGAGAGTGCAAAGTTAACCCAAAGATTGTTGAAAAATTATGTAGCCATAGAAAAGAGCAGTGAAATTGTGTATGGCATAGGCTCTCAGAATCAATTATCAGAAAAACTGATTATTAAGAGATTAGTGCTTGCCGAGACTTAAAAATAAACGAAAAAAGGCAAATATTTCAATGTTAAAGAGGAAAATTTTAAGATGGTATTTATGTAAAATTATCTGGTAGGAGTTGGAGAGAGTAGTAAAGTAGGCATGATCCTCACCTTGCACAGTACTGACTGGGTTTGATTTCAAGCACTCCATATTGTTTCCTGAACACTATCAGGTGTGATTCCTGAGCACAGACCAAGATATAAGCCCTCAGCACTGCTGTGTATGCCCCCAAACAAAAACCAAACAAACCAAACAAAACCAAATTATCTGATCTAGATTACCTGTTACAGTTAAATTTGCTGTACACATATACTCTCACTTTAAATATGCAAATATAGGCATGCACACAGATATATATATATATAAAATGTAGGAATGGATTATTCAACAGTAATAGTGATAGATTTGGAATTATAAGGTTAATTTTCTGTGTGAATCCTAGATATCTGGCACAAACTTCAACTTGTCTCCTTGCGCTGTTGTTTGCTATGGTTTGTATTTTCTAGAGTTGTTATAATTTCTAGTGTATTCAATGAACCAGGCCAGTAGACTGAAACTTCATTTTCCCAGAGCTCTGTCTTGTCTTCTACTTTTCATATGTTCCTAAGTGCAAAAGATAAACTCACCAGTCAGTTAAAATTGGCCAATTTATGAACCACACATTTTCTCACACACACTTACTTTATAATTGTAATTCTCAGAATTAAGTTACTCAGGAGAAAAGTAAAAGAGGTGGAAATAAAATCATGGAAAAGAAAAAAAGAACAGTACATATGAATGAGCACTTTCAGATGAACCATGGGCATTCTTGGGAAGTTAGAGAAATAAATCCATTTCTGAGACTATAAGGAAAATGGAAAAAAAACAATAGGTGAGTGTTAGCAATGGGATAAAGTGATTTTAAACACACAGATGTGTCCTTGAAAATCAAAAAATGCCTACAAGTGAATTAGATCAAATTATTGGAGATTCTTCTTATGCCCACCTGAAATCCTTTTTGGACTTTTAAGATTGCCTTTAAGTGACTAAATGACTTCATGTAACATCATGTCCCTGTCTTGGAGCTTTCTCTAGTCACTGGAATCTGTTCAGAGCTAAATTGTGCAGCAAGAGAATTTGCAATATCATTCTCCCTTTCTACTTACCCAAATGCTGCATCCATTAAGAAATGGAATTATAAATGCCTCAACTCCCTCCATTCTTGGGTAAAATGACAACAAATCCCATTGACACAGTTTACTTTCATCTCAGGGGTGCGTAGAGCCTCACAACAAGTCAGACGACCCCCCCACTCCATGAGGACCTCCATTTTCCACATCCAGACTTCCCCCTCGTCAGAACTCCACCCAGAAGACCAGCCTATCACAGCCCGGCTCACGCTGCACCGCGGTTCATCAATAAATGCTGGATTTTGAGATGACTACAAGAGTATGCTACCCGCACTGCAGAGCCTGGCAAGCTACCCGTGTCGTATATGATATGCCAGATACCAGTAACAATTATAGACCTCATTCCCATGACCTGATGGAATGGTTTGAGGCCCTTTTATGTTCCTGGAGCAAGCAGGTTCCCTTGGGCTCTTCTTGCATGAGACAGGTCATATGGAGATGTTACTGGTGCCCGCTCTAGCAAATCGACGATGAATGGGAAGACAGTGATACAGTGATAACTAAAGTATTTTTTCTCGAGCTTTGTCCAAGTCTGGGCCCTTCTGACCTTGTTTTCTTGCATCCACCTATACTACTGTTACCCTACCCACATTCTACTGTTGTGGTTCCCCAACAATTTTTTCTATTTATACTAAATTCATCTGTGTTCTCCTTAGAATTATCAAGGGATACAACACTGATCTGAAGTGCGCATGCTTCTTACTTCATACAAACCTGAATTATTTTTCTTCCCTTCCTTTGTGAACTATTTTTTTACCCTGATCTTGTATGAGATTCCCTCCATAACCTACATGTACCTGGCTCTTTCTCCAAATCTTACTTAGTGGAAATGTAGACTAAAGTGAATATTTTTACACAAAACAAATAGCACAAATTTGAAAATATGAAAGATTTAAGAATATTAACAGTTATTATCAGAGTAAGGAGAATTATAGTATAATTTATTCTTTTCTTTTATTGACTTTTTAAAAATGTAGTCTAGAAAAATTTACTGATTTTTCTGAGTTAATACTCCATGAAGGCAAGATAAACATACTGTGTATTTTAAATATCAAGCTTTTAAAGATTGCAGTTCTCTTAGTCAAAACTTATTGCTAACTGTAGTAACAATCCATGTCATTAAGAAATGCATTGCCTCATTTTCTGTGTTTTTTCTGCTACAGTAGTTCTTTGTAAAATTAGGTGATCTTTTCAGAGTGCTTGTATTTTGTGTTAAAATAATGGGGGAAAAACTGCTGAAATACAATATGCACTTTTAATCTCATAATAAAAAAAGTAATACAGTTGAATAATGCCTGGCCAGATTAGCTTTGACACTGTCTTTGTTTCATCTCTAACTTTATCTGGCAATGCATTACACACTAGTATTATACAGAGTGCTTTATTAGGTCTTAATCAGCTGCATTTTATCATAAATGTCAATTCAATGCTTTACCATGTATGTACATAGTTTTAAATGCCGAGTTCTTTGTAAAAATATGGTAAGTGCTTCGACTGGGAAAAAAAATCGTATTTTTTGGGACTTGCGAATGATGACATTCTATAGACACAGGGTGGTTCTGCATCTACACTACAATCGAAGGCAAACAAATCTATTGCCATCTTTTTCATTTGTAGTTTTAATATGTTTATGAGTATTTTCTTTGTCAATATGAAAACCAAGTTGTTTATCCACTAGACATTTTTAATAGATTTGAAGTACACATAAATAATATATAGTTTAAACTTTTGAGGAATGATTTTATTTAATCTGTTATTTGACTCAAATTTGAAAAGTAACTGAAAATTGAAAAGAATTAGGCCAGATAAAAATATTTATGTATAGCTGACAAGTAATTAGTTACACATTTTAAAATATGTTATTTGTCATTTAATCGTGTTGATATGCTTTTTGGAAACTATGACTCTGAGCAAATATGTCTGGAGAAATTACATCCTCAATAACATAATTTTGTTCAACTAAGGTTAACTTTTTTTATTTATGTTGTCATGAAATGATATTGAATGAAATAACATTTGTGAGTGTTTATTGTGTAATTAATAATGGACTATATATTACAAAATATACATCACTGTACTTGTATCACTTGTCTTCCCATTGATCATTGATTTGCTCTAGTGGGCACCAGTAACATCTCCGTATGTCCATATGTCCTGTCATATGCTAGTAGAGCCCAAGGGCATCTGCTTGCTCCAGGAACATAAAGAGTCTCAAACCATTCCATCAGGTCATAGGAATGAGGTCTATAATTGTTACTGGTATTTGGCATATCAAATATATATATATTACAAATATATATTACAAATATACATATTACATATACATATATGAAAATATTTTTGTAATACATGTATACATATTTGTGTAATATAGTACAAAATTATTGTGTAATATATGTATATGTAATATGTATATTTGTAATATATGTATATACAAAATACTATATATTTTGTAATATATGGTATTTTATTGACCATTTTATATATGGTCAATGTAATTGACCATATGTTACAAAATGTATGATATTTTGTAATATATGGTCAATTATTAATTACACAATAAATTAATATAAGCCAGATCTTGAAAGGCTTATTAGGGTCACTATCACTATCACTATCACTTTATCACCAATAATTTAAACAAACTCTGCTAATACAATCCAAGGTTGGGGATCCCCAAACCTCTAATTCCTGGCTGGACCTCTGACCATGTGGTCAGGTTGGGACCTAAAACCAAAACGGATCCTTCTCTTCCAAAAAGCAAATTTTTCTCCTCAAATGGTGCCAAAGCCCAAGGCTAGCTAGCCTTGCTTGTGGGCCAGTCTTGCAAAATTTAAGACCAGCACTCATATGCAAATTTCATATAAAAACAACTAGCCCAGGGCCGGATTGATAGCCAGCGGATAGAGTGTTTGCCTTGCACGTGGCTAGCCTGTGCTGGTGGGGGTGGGGTTCCATCCCTGGCATCCCATATGGTCCCGAGCACCACCAGGAGTAATTCCTGAGTGCAGAGCCGGGAGTAACCCCTGAGCTCGCCAGGTGTGACCCAAAAAAGGAAAAATAAATAAATAAACCCCCAAAAACAACTAGCCCAGGTCTAATCAAACACTAATTTGCCAGGGCCCTGTCCCTTCTATCTCAAGTTCCTGTGCAAAGTACCATACAGAGAGGGGGCTGGGTAGGAAAATACCTATAAAAAAAGGCATCTCAGGATTTATTACATGGAGAAATAACATGGTAGTTTTAGACCATGAAATTTTATTTACCTACATGGATATCTCCAAATATACACAAGGTCCATTTCAATATAGCTCCAGAGTTTTTTTGAATGCTCTGCCTATAGTTTTACTAAAAGTGGCATTTTCATTCACCTATGAAAGGTGGAACAGCATGATCTCTTCCTTAATCTTTGCAGAGCTGATTTCAAAGACAAGGGGTCCTTTACTTAGCAAGGATTTTCCTGATATATATCTGGTCCCACAAAAGGACCCATGGAGGATAAGAGTTAAATGCTCAAACTCCTGGCATAGAAATCATAGCAAAATTATAACACTGTTCCAAGAGTTATTCAAATCAAATTGCCTTTTCTAATTCTAACCCAATCTCATACTACTGTGTTTTGCACAAGAGCCTAAGGCAAATGCAAATGGCTTTGAGCTTGCAGAAACCCCAGAGTTCACTAGGGCATGTCTTCTAATGCCTCTGGCCCAGATTCAATCTGCAACACTCTATAAGGTCCCCTGAGCACTAGGAGTGATTCCTGAGTGCAGAGAGCCAGGAGTAAGCCCTGAGAACAGTTGGGTGTGACCAAACAAACGAAACAAAACTTCAGAGGTTTTATTGTCAGCTAAATCAAGTTAGCTAGTTTAAAAAATTCTTTCAATATTAATTGTTGAGTTCTTAAGCTTATTAATTTAATAGGGCACTTTCATTGAAAAGAATAATCAAAGCCCTATTTTAGTTTAAAAAAAATAGACTAGGTTTGCTTTTTTTTTCCTTTGGCTTATTTCTTTGTTTTTTGATTTCTCAAGCAGTGCTCAAGGTGTCTGAGATCTACTCTGCAATACCAGACCAATAAACCTGGATGATTCAGGACATGACCCTGTAGTGCTGTGGCTTGGAATGCGGTGGTGTGTAGTTCTGATGTTTGAACTCTGGTCCAGATGCATTCAAATCATGTCCACCTTTCTTTCAAGCTAGTTATCTTCAAAGTCTTATAATTTTGTTTTTTTAGTTAAAATTATAATTTTAGTTTTATGAAATACTTCAGACTTAGAACAATAAAACAATTGGAATGTTATTACCTTGGACATTTTTTAAAATCTCATAAGTAAAGTACATCTTGAAAACCAAAGAATTTTGATTCAACAAATATTGTATATGTGTATATACAAATACATATGTGTGTATGTGTGTTTATATATTTGTTTTATTTATATATTATTATGTAAAATTTAAAAATGTATTTTTGTTTATACATTTCTATAAACCACATTAAAATACAAGGCTTTAAATGAGCATGTTGGAGCAGAGGGATTGTGCAGGGGTTAAAAGTATCTCCCTTGCATGACACTATGTCAAGTTCAGTTTGCAGTACCATATGGTCTCTTGAACCCCACTGGAACCAATTCCCTCAAGCATCACTCGCTTTGGCCCCAACAAATGGGCCCCAACAAACAGTAGGAATGCTTATTCTTCAACTACTGTTTGTGAAGCTATAGAGTTGATGGCATCAGATTTCATGATGGCATACTTTAGCCCTTGAGTAAATATCACAAGTTGTATAGAATCAGCTATAGAAGTAACACCCCAGGTATACTTAAATGTGAAATAGTAAAAATGCATCAGAAATTTATTTACATCATAATCATGTCTCACCCTCCACATAAATGACATTCAAAGAATGATTTTAAAAATATCAAATTTCTATAGTGGTGCTAAATAATTGTATGAAAGATTATTCATTTTATTTATAATTGTATTTTTTGAAAGTTGACTATCATACCCGGATCATCTACAGCCACCCTGCAGCAGCTTTTTTTTTTTCAATCTGGCCCAGGTATGCTGAACCAGAGACTCTCAGACATGGGCAGAGCTGCTACTTGATCTCCCTGTGCCCAGCTGCTCGTGAGGCACCCGGGAGGCATGGCGGGTTCTAGCCCTGGCCTGCCAGCCCAGCAGAGCCTCACAACAAGCCAGACCACCCCTACCCTATTCCATGGGGCCCACCATTTTCCACATCCGGGCTTCCCTCTTGTCACAACTCCACCCAGCAGACCAGACTATCACAGCCCGGCTCACGTGGCCGCTAGCGGTCATTCCCATGACCTAATATAATGGTTTGAGGCTCTCTATGTTCCTGGAGTAAGCGGATGCCTTTGGGTTCTCCTAGCATGAGACAGGACATATGGAGATATTACTGGTGCCCGCTCTAGCAAATAGATGATTAACGGGAAGATAGTGATAGTGATAGTGATTTTTGAAAATTGTGACTTATAAAAAGGCTCTGTGGCATACAGGAAAATATTGCTAGGAAGTTAAAGAATTCTAGAGTCTTTCACATGTGCATGCAGAATGCTAAATGACAAATGATTTTTTTTAGTATCACATTTTACTGCAAAATTGTTGAAGATTCTATGAAGTTTTATTTTTTCAAAAAAGCAGTGTCAAGATTTAAATGTAAAGTTTTAAAGAAATATGCCGTATTTATTAAAAATGAGATCTGATGATAATGTGGCTGTAACAGTTAATGTGTCAATACAGTATGTTCCAGAAACTGTTACTGATCAGTGCATAAGAGTTCTCTTCATTGTCTTTTAAAATTTGCACATTAAAACTTTAATATTGCACATTAAAGAAGAGAAACTTTTCTTTATCATTTCTTTCATCGCATGTATAACTGTCCCTATTCTATTTAAGTGTCAGTTTTTGCTTATTTTTCCCTTTTATTTAACTTTATGTGCTTTCTTTGGCAAACTAAGCTCTTTATTCTTATTGAACATTAAATGTAATAAAAATCAGCATACTATATGCCATTTAAGTTACAGTCACATTTAGTTTTATTTTGATAACCTAATAAACGTGTAGACTTTTCATATTAGTACAGATTATTATTAACTTGCTTAGGGAACTTTAGGAAATTTATGATTGAATCAAGTTATCTTCTCTATTATGCGGAACTTCAGAATCTTCAACAGTCTCTTTAGTTGTAAAGTTCTATAGTAGCTATAGGATGGCATACTTTGCTACTTTATTATTTGCTTACAGAGCTTATTTCCCATGGGGTTGAGAGAATTAACAAACATCAATAATGCATTTAATTTAGTCTGACACTCTATTAAATGATCTGCTTTTTTGAGGAGAAAAAAATCTTTTGCAGGAATAGAAATTGACAGACAGCAATACTTGGTACTTTGCTTTCTGTCAATAAGCATTATTGGGTTCGGGCTAGGAATCTGAAGCAGATGACATTTTTATACTGGGCACTTATTTAGGAGTGTCAATGCTTTAAACCATTGGCCAAATTAATCTGTTGAATATTCACTGATATCCTATTAGTAGAAACGAACTTACATAAATCCTTGACGCATTGTGCCAGCATGTTTTCTGTATTTTTTTTTTTTTGCTTTTCGGGTCACACCTAGCAATGCTCAGGGGTTTCTCCTGGCTCTGCACTCAGGAATTACTCCTGGCGGTGCTCGGGGGACCATATAGGATGCCGGGATCGAACCCAGGCTGGCACAGGCCGGCCACTTGCAAGGCAAACACCCTACCCGCTGTGTTATCACTCCAGCCCCTGTCTTCTGTATGTTAACCTTTTCGTACAGTGTTAGTGAGATTCTGTGCTGTACTTTTACTTGTCTTGTGTGAATTTTTATTTCCTAATGATTTTAATGACACTATTTAATTTCTAACAACTCGACATATTTATTTTGTTACATTGGAGGATTTTAGTATAATAAAATATTCTTAACATGATGTATAATTTTACAAATCAATGAGTGACTATGCAGGAAGATACATTTCTTGTAAGACAATTGTGTAATCAAATTAAATACTAGACTCATTAAAAGAAGATTTTGCATAAAATTATTTTAAAATTATTGCATTAGGTATTTTTATAAGTGTCAATATTTTAGAACTAAATTGTTAGCCATTTAAAAGAATAAATTTTGATTTTGTTTATGTTTTATTTCCATTTGAACTACATAACTTTCATTTTGAGGCTTTTTGTCATTGACAAGATCACATTGTTCAGACAAAAACTGTCAAAAGATTGCATAAGGTGAATCCATCTTAAGTTTCACTGTTGTTACATATATGTGTGTGTGCATGTGTGTGCACATGCTTTTGTTGCTATCCTTTTTTATATCAAAAACAAAAACTGAAAACATAATAGTTCGGAGAGAGTGCTCAGTGATTCAGTGCATGCTTTTCATGAGGAAGGACCAGGTTCTGTCTCTGACACCACAGGGTTCCCCTAAGCAGCATAAGGGAGTAATACTCAAGTACTGCCAGGTTTAACTCAAACAAACAAACATCCACAAAAAACATTTAATAGCTGTTTCTCATGTTAAGGTTGTCCTCATAAGATCATAAATTTGGAACAAAGAGATTCAGGTTAGTTCTAGTTATTTTCCTGTTTGTGTATAACTGAGAGCAGAGATTGTGGTAGTGAGTGTAACTTGGAGATTCTGTGTTTTTATTTGTAAAGCACAGGACATGGTTATTAGTTTTCATTCTAGTCTCTGTGAATTAGCTTAAGAATGTTTCTTGCTGGGGATGGAGAGATAGCATATGCTTGCCTTGAAATATCTGACCCTGTTCAATCCCTGGCACCCAGAGATGGTTCTCTGAGCCCTCCTGGAGTGATTCTTGGGCCTAGTTGGGTGTGACTCAAAAATAAACAAACAATGCTTCTCTATTCATCACCCTTTGCTGTTTAACAGTTGCTCAAGATCTTTACAACAGGGATTTCTGGGTACCTGTGTGTGTTCTTTTTTTCCTTCATTCTTAATTTTATTTTTCATGTTTAATTAACACTTTCCAGTATGTGTATTTATGTGTGTGACTGTGTGTTATCTGCATGTTTTTCAGCCTACAAAGGAGAAAAGACTATAACTCTGATTTGCAAACAATCAGAATTATGAGTCATTAATAGAGATTAACTAAACTGATTTTAGGAATATCACTGGAAGCTCTCTGCTTGACATATCAGTGAATCTGGAATTGACTGACAGATGAACATCTTTCCTACAGGCATGTACTAAATGATAGCCTTTAGTAGGCGAATATACAGAAAGAATAATTATAAATCTAAATGCAATTAAATTCTAAGAAAATGAGAAGACAATAGGTCACTTATAACTGCAGTAGCAACAGTCCGATTCTCTTTGAATCTATATGCTAAAAATGCTTAATCTGATTATCAATTTCAGTCCCTTTTCTGTGTGTGATCATCGTTTCTCCTATACCACATTATAGGACCCCAGAGACATTTAAAACAGCGAATGTGGCTTCATTCTTTTTTCCAAGTACAGTTTAGTACATATATTCCATAAATGACCAATAAATCTGATGTTCAAATTGACTTTTCCTTTGTAATTCTTTAAAAATAGTAGTTACAAATCCCTTGCTATTTCCTTGAATCATCTGTCTTTTGAAACTCAGAAAATTCCAAAAAATCGCTTTGAAACATGACCAAATTTTGTTTACCAAATATTGTTGACCAAATTTATACATTAATCGGTAAAATATATGTAGCTTAAGGGACACAGCACATTTCTAACTAGTTTGAAGTCCTCAATTAGACTCCACTTGCCATATGCTTTCTC
>JAJIBD010012766.1:42500-50727 GCA_021461705.1 Cryptotis parvus | reverse complement strand
CAGACTATATCAGACCACAGGCTCTGCAGGGAACCAGCTCTGTGGGATGCCACAGCCCTTTCCTTCCTACATGAGTTTTCCCACCTGGTGTGAATCATCCAGTGAGGTTTTTTTCCCCACTTGCTTGGTTTTTATAGTCCCTTAACACTAAAGCAAACTCAGAGATCACCACTACGCACCCCCCCCCGCCCCCGTGGTGTTAAAGTCTCTCCATAGTCAAACCTGTCAGAACCATCCCTTTCACCTGCCTGAAACTCAAAGCCCTCTGACCTGCTGCAGCCTGGCACTGAGGACCAATCTGTGGACTAGATGATGTCTTCGACTTAGGCCTTTCCTTGGGGAATGCGCAGGGATGATGCCCGGTTGCCCCTGCTTGAAGACTGGATTCTCAGTGCTGGATCCAGGAGGAAGGACGGGAGAAGCTGAGGTGGCTGCTTGTTCCCTGCTTGTTCCTCTGTGTACAGGACTGTTTCCTCTCTTCCTCCGGCTCTCTGCTGCTTCCAAGTCAGATCCCACCGCCCCAACAATCCAGAAAGTCTCCCCATCATTTGCCGATGGAGCCACGTGTCTGCCCTGCCCCAGTCCCCGCCCTCACTTCCGGTTCCCTTTCTAGTCTCCTGTCTCTGGGCTGTCCCTTGACTGCTTATCCGTTGTGCATGCTTTTCCCTCGCCTGGGAAGCTCGTTCCCTCTTCCTCCACTCCAGTTTCCCAATAAATATGACAAACATCCTTTCCTTTTTCTTTTCATTTCTTAAGTCATTAAAGTCCCCGCCCCCACCACCCCCTAAACAGCCCATGACCCTCCAACCCTGTCCTTCGTCACCTCAGTCCCATCTTCACTCCCCACCCCCCACCCCCTCTTCTGCTTCATAGTCGCTTTTGTAATCCAGGGTCAAGGGCTTGCCATTGCCACACTGCCTATACCCTCGATTTGTCCCTCCACCCTTGTTTTGAGATCACCTGCTATTTCCCCATCACTTGTATCACTTGTCTTGCCGTTGATCATTGATTTGCTCCAGCGGGGCACCAGTAACATCTCCATATGTCCTGTCATATGCTAGTGTAGCCCAAGGGCATCTGCTAACTCCATGAAAATAAAGAGCCTCATACCATTCCATCAGGTCATGGGAATGAGGTCTATCGTTGTTGCTGGTATTTGGCATGTCAAATACGACGGGTAGCTTGCCAGACCCCTGCCGTGCAGGTGGGATACTCTTGTAGTATTTCCCCATCTCCTGATTTATTTCGCTGAACATGCTTTCTTCTTCAAGTCTTGGAGTGATCATTCTCTTGTCTCTGATTTAAGCATACTGACAATTTGATTTTTGCTTTTTGAGTCACACCCGGCAATGCTCAGGGGTTACTCCTGGTGGTGCTCATATATAGGGGGCCACATGAGATGCCGGGGTTTGAACCCAGGTTGGCCTTATGCAAGGCAAACTCCCTACACGCTGTGCTATGGCTCTGGCCCACATGCTGACAAATTTTATCTTATTTTGTGAGGGAGTACTGCAGACTGAACCCCGGATTCATACACACAGTGAATGCTTCCGCATGAGCTGCATTCCTACCCTACAGGAATTACTCACTACTACTGGGTACATAGAACAAAATAGAAATTTTATCAGGCTGTATTTAGCTGGAAGCATGTATGTAAACAAATGATTTTTAACAGATAGTAAGTTCAGCAAGCCCATGTGCAGACTTCTTTTTTTTGTTATTCTAAGTATTTTTATTTATTTTCTATCACTATTTTTATTTATTTTATCCTTTTTAAATATTTTATTATACCACCGTTAGATATACAATTACAAGATGTTCATGTTTGAGTTTTGGTTCTACAGTGTCCACCACCCATCCCTCCACCCGTGCTCATTTCCCATCACCAATGTCCCACCTCCCTCCCCTTCCCCAGCCTGCCTCCATGGCAAGTTCTTTACCTCCTTTTTTCTCTTTCTCTCTCTCTCCTCTCTCCCCCTTCTCGCTTCCCTTTCTTACACATTGTGGATTGTAATATATTCTAGAACATGATTTCTACTAGCTGGACTGTCGTTCTCCGCCATGCGTCTGAGTCTCTGCATGAAGACCGATCACCCCTGAGACAGTTCGTGGGCGAGGTCACCAGGCCTCTGGGTCAGAGAGGGTCAGAGAGGGGAATGGGGACCCCAGCTCCACAAACACCCGGTAACTTCCACCTCCAAGAGCCGCCAACCTGGGCTTGAACTTGGCTGCTCTGCTGAGCTGGTGTTGAGATCAGCATCTCTCTTTGGATGGGTTCTGATGAGCTGTGAGGTCTGGACCACGAAAATGGTGGCTATTATGGTGAGCGAGTCTCATCTGGCTGCTTCCGAGGCCCTACAGAGGTGATGGGGCCACTCCCAAAACCCATCATGCCTCCTGGGAACCTCATGGTCAGCTGAGCTAGGAGAAAGACAGATGGCAGCTCTCCCCCCATGCATCTGAGTCTCTGCATGATGGCTGATCGCCCTGAGGCAGTCAGACTTCTTTTTTGAAGTTTATCCTTGGAGTTGAAGAAGCCATAAAGCGCAGCCTTCTGTGCAGACAGAGAAACAGGCAATGGACGATGCTATGAGATTAATTCAGAAGTGCAGTGGGGTGGATTTGAATATTACTGTATTCTAGAAGGTATGTATTGCTAAATTATTTCAGCAAGCTTCAGCTATAGAATCTTCTTAAATTGAAGAATAAATGTTAGATATTTTTGTTTGTTTTGGTTTATTGTTGATGTTTAAAGTTCTCAGTTTTAGAGTGGGGTCTCGCTCAGTGGTAGAATACTCCCCTTGCATGTATGAGGCTGAGTTTGAGTCATGGCATCACACAAAAATATTGCAGGGCCTTATAAAAGTGAAAGTGGAAAAGCCCGTGGGTGCTGCCTGTGAGACCCTGGTGCTGCATGTCCCATGGGTGCCACACTTTTTCATGTGCCCCTGCAGATTTCCCGGTCTCGAGTGTTAAAATTTAATAGTTCAAAAATGGTCTTTTATATTTTTAAACCTAAGAATGAAATCTTATTGCAGAACCTGGCAAGCTACCCGTGCAGTATTTGATATGCCAAAACCAGTCATAATAATAGACCTCATGCCCATAACCTGAAGGAATGGCTTGAGGCTCTTCATGTTCCTGGAGCGAGCAAAGGTCCTTGGGCTGTACTGGCATGCGAACAGGGACAAATGGAGATGTTACTGGCGCCCGCTCCAGCAAATCAATGAATAATGGGAAGACAAGTGACAAGTCAAGTGATACAAACTTGCTTTCTTCTACCTCCACCCACATTGCAGTGAACTGCGTAGCTTCATCTTTTCCTACAGCTGCATAGTTTTTTTTTGTTTTTTTTTTTTTTTTTTTTTTTTTACTTTTTGGGTCACACCTGGCGATGCTCAGGGGTTACTCCTGGCTCTGCACTCAGGAATTACTTCTGGCGATGCTTGGGGGACCATATGGGATGCGGGGATCGAACCCAGGCCGGCACAGGCGGCCGCGTGCAAGGCAAACACCCTACTTGCTGGGCTATCGCTCCAGCCCCAGCTGCATAGTTTTGATTGTGTATAGAGACCATGGCTTCTTTATTCAGTCATATTGCCTCAGACGTTCAGGTTGTTTAGCATCTCGACTATTGTAGTAAATGCCACAATGAACACAGGTGCACATACACTTTTTCAAATTAGTGTGAAATCACCCTTTTCCATGGGGCACTTTCTCTGGCATCCCATAAGCTGTTCCTGAACCCGCTGGGTTGGATCCAACTTGGCACACCATACACAGACCCTTGATAACACTTTGCCAATTCTTGAACATTACATCCCGGCTAGTATGGGAACTTCGGGAGCAGAGGATCTTTTTATCTTCTGCGTATTCTAACTCCAGTCTCTGGCCCCAAGGCTGGCACACAAGAGGGATTCAGGAGACATTTATTTTGGGCCAGAGAGATAGGATAGGGGTTAAAGTTTTGTCTCAAATGCTACTTACCCAGCTTTGATCCCTGGCACCATATTTGGTCCCTTGAGCCCTGCTAGAAGTGATCCCTGAGCACAAAACCCAAGTCCTGAGTACAGTAGGGGGCGACCCAGAAAAGAATAAGAAAACAATCAGAAAACCTTTATTCCATTGTTCTTCTCACCTTCAATTGGTCGTCTCTCTGCTCCTTCCCTTATCCTCGCAGACTCTCCATACTAAATCTAGGTTTTGAGAGGAGAGAATATTTGCTACTCATTAAAAGAGTAGAGTTAGAAATATTTTTGTAATCTCCTTCCTGGAAAACTGGGCTTAGTTACACACTTTTTCTCTCCCTTGGAGCAAAAAGTCCTCCATGGCTTCAGTTCCTACACATCAGTGGTGACCAACCCCGCTCAATTTGTTTCACTGGTTTTATTATTGGGCTAGCTTTCGATCACACTCAAAGGTAATTAGGGGTAATCCTGGTGGAGTCTGGTAGAGCACGCAGTGTAGAAAATGGAGTGGGGGTCAGCCACAGAAAAGGAAAGCCCATTACCTCCTTACCCTGTCTCTAGTCCCTGCTCCACTGATTTTTAAAGTGGAGGTAACATGAAAGACCCTGTTTGGGTTTTTTTCCTTGCCATGGAGGTGACAGGGCATATGAGGGCATAACAGTTAACTCTCATGTTAACTGTTAGCAAGTCGCCTGAGAGTTCTCATAAAATAAGGCCTGCCCCGGTCTCAAGGGCAGAATTTCCATGGCAGTAAGCCATGAAAAGGTTTCCCTGGATTATTTTCTTAATGCACTTCTTAAATGAGACAGAAAGAAGGAAAGAAAGAAAGAAAGAACGAAAGAATGAAAGAAAGAAAGAAGAGAGAGAGAAAGAAAGAAAGAAAGAAAGAAAGAAAGAAAGAAAGAAAGAAAGAAAGAAAGAAAGAAAGAAAGAAAGAAAGAAAGAAAGAAGAGAAAGAAAGAGAGAAAGAAAAGAAAGAAAGAAAGAAAGAAAGAAAGAAAGAAAGAAAAGAAAGAAAGAAAAAGAAAGAAAGAAGGAAAGAAAGAAAGAAAGAAAGAAAAAAAAAGAAAGAAAGAAAGAAAAAAAGAAAGAAAGAAAGAAAGAAAGAAAAAAGAAAGAAAGAAAGGAAAGAAGGAAAGAAGAAAGAAAGAAAGAAAGAAAGAAGGAAAGAAAAAAAAAAAAAAAGAAGGAAAGAAAGAAAGAAAGAAGGAAAGAAGGAAAGAAAGAAGAAAGAAAGAAGAAAGAAAGAAAGAAGGAGAGAAAGAAAGAGAGAAAGAAAGAAAGAAAGAAAAGAAAAGAAAGAAAGAAAGAAAGAAAGAAAGAAGAAAGAAAGAAAGAAAGAAAGAAAGAAAGAAAGAAAGAAAGAAAAGAGAAAGAAGAGAGAGAAACCCACCATAGGGAATAATTTAAAGTTTAGAATCATTGAATTCCTTTTCTATAAAACGAGGTTGAACCAAGTTCCCTTTGAAACTACTCTAAAATTCTCCAACCTTATTTTCTGATTTTCAAGAGGGGTGGTTCAAGGCAACTCCTGGGTTTCTGAAAATACATTTCTCTTGAGGAAATCAATGTTTTATTGCAGGGCTTTAAATATACATATAAACCCTTTCATGAACTTGGCAAAGAATCATGATGTGGATTTGAAATCTGCCAACAATGGTACCATTCTAATAGCCAACATGTTAGTACTCAGCAAAGAGCTTTGTATGGGTGAGAAACACCAAAATAATCAGTAGATTTCAAAATTGGAATTGTGAATCTTTGCAAAGGAGCAAAATAAAATAATATCTGCTGAAATGTAGACTTAGAGAATCCTCGACTTTAAAACAAACAAATAAAAGCACTTCACAGAGCTTTGTACAATTATTCACTAAATTATTCACTAAAGTTGTACTATTATTTACTTCACAGACTATAGTGAACCTTCACCTCCCTCCAAATGACACTGGGCTCTGCCTTGCAAGTTGCTTTGGTCAATGAAGTGCAGGTGGAAGTAACTCATGGATGAAATGTGCTTTCTGTTTTGGCTTCATCTGTGAGGCTGTGACTCTTCAGGAGACCCTAGGAACCCACTGTCCCTTTAGCCTGGATTCAAATAAATAACAACTGAACACACTGAACCTCCTAGCCTAACTTCGGCTCATTAAAGTTGAACTGAAGCTCTTAGGGAGTGAGAAAAAATGTGTGCCACTGTAGGCCACTGAGTTTAGAGGTGGTTGTTAAGCAGCATTATTGGTAGAGAGCTGGCTGATACTGAGACAGTGTGAGCTCTCATAAAACTATGTAAGATGCACCGCTAAGTGTCTGGATTCTGAAACTTGGTATTCTTGCTTTGAATCTCACCTCTATTATTTACAAGATGAGAAAATTATGCAATTTACTAACATGCTATAAGATTCATTTTTATCTGCAGAAAGAAGACAATCATTAAATCAGCCTCCTGGCAAGGACCAAATGCAATAATATGATGACATTGGGGCTAGAGAGAACCTGAGTTTGATCCCCAGCAGTGCACATGGTCCCCCAAAGAAGAGTAATCTCTGAACATGGAGCCAGGAGTAAACCCTGAGCACTGCCAGGTGTTCCCAACCCAACAAAAAAAAATGATATCAAGCACATAGACTGACTGATAACAGAGAAAATTCAATAGGTGAGTGTAGTTTTTTTGTATTTTTTATTTTATTTTCAAAAATATTTTATTATACCATCATTAGATATACAATTACAAGATGTTCATGTTTGAATTTTGGTCCTAGTGTTCCAACACCCATCCCTCCACCCGTGCCCATCTCCCATCACCAATGTCCCCACCTACCTCCCCCTTTCCCAGCCTGCCTCCATGGCAGGTTCTTTATCTCCTTTCTCTCTTTCTCTCTCTCCTCTCTCCTTCTTGCTTCCCTTTCTTACACATTGTAGATTGTAATATATTCTAGAACATGATTGGTTCCACTAGTTTGATCTACCAGGTCCAAACCACGAAAATGACAGCTATTATGGTGAGCGAGTCTCATCCAGCTGCTTCCGAGGCCCTACAGAGGTGATGGGCCCACTCCCAAAACCCATCTTGCCTCCTGGGAGCCTCATGGTCAGCTGAGCTAGAGGAGAGCTGGATGGCAGCTCTCCCCCACGCGTCTGAGTCTTGGTGTGAGTAGTTCTTAATAATACTATTTTTTAATAAAAGAAATCTTATCTTTTGGTTAACATGCTCTATGAGATTTTTTTTCTATACAAAAGAATTTAGAAACTCATATGGAAATATCTAGTAGAAAAGTATGGAGAAGTTAAATATCTTACTATACAGCTGCTACATTCCTTGTTATAATAAAACCTTTGTGTACATGGCAGTATATTTTCTACCAATCAAGTCAACCTGTATGTGTGGAACTGTCTTGATTATTTTCAATGATTTTCCAAATCTGAGTTCCTTTTATGCTCAGAGTTTATATTTTTATTTCCCTAAATCCAGTTATGAAGCAGAGTGTAAATAAGAATAGTCCTGGTCTCACTCTTTTGTTTGCTTGACTTAGTTTTATTTTAATGGGAGTTGGGGATTTATTTGTTTAACCAAAGTACCTAAGAGCTACTCCCAGCTCTGTGCCTAGGCTTATTCCTGGTGATGCTCTGGCCCATGCAGATAGCACCTAGGCCTCCACATGGAGCAAAGCATACACTCAGCCCTTTGAGCCGTATCTGCAGCCACCTTTCATTTCTGTTTTTGTAGTGCTGGGGAGCAGACCCAAGTTTTTCACAATGCGAAGCATGCTCTCAGCCCATAGAGCTGTCACTCTAGTCCCTTGCTCCATGCTCTTGATGTCTAAAATTGCTCCTTGGAGTTCACGTCTGATAATGCTGTGCCACAGCACTTTATGTTCATGTGTTACAAAATCTTTAAGTACTAGACTCTACTCCAGATGCTGGAGATAGAAAGATAAGTAAGCCATGTGGTTCAGTGCTTGGGAATCATGAAATATTTCCCTCTGGTGTCAACTGTAATGAATTTAGAGGTGCTGCCCAAAGCATGGGTTAAAAACAATTCTAGGTAGCATTTGAATTTAGTGGGAAAAGAGCCAGAGGCAAGCAACTGCTATGAATGTTTGCTAACCCAGACTTAGTGGAGAATAGACGCATACATGTACAAGTAAATAATTTACGGTTGTAAGCACTGTTTGGGAGATGAGGACAGACAGACACCGTCCAACACAGAGCCGAGAGTCAGTCACTGTTGCTAGGTCTGGCTGAATGACTAGAAATTTAGAGAA
>JAJIBD010012766.1:0-37500 GCA_021461705.1 Cryptotis parvus | reverse complement strand
GCATATCAAATAAAACACAGGTAGCTTGCCAGACTCTGCCATGTAGGTGGTATACTCTCAGTAGAAGGCTCTCATCTCGAGCATTTACTGATGAAACTCAATGGAGAAAGATCAGGTTTTCTCTTGGGTAGAACTCTAAGGAGCTGTGGAGTCTGGATGTTGAGAATGACTGACCTCATGGTGTGGGGGTCCTCTGGCTTCTTGCTAGGCTCACTGGGATGATGGGCCATGGCTAGAACCTGCCTAGAACTGTATCACGCGCTAGGGTTATTTACTGGTTTGGTTTTAACGTATGGGGGGGAGTGTGTAAATGTGAAAGATCCTGGGAAGGACCTGATCCTAAGATCCAGTACTATCTAAGACTATTGTGTGGCTACTCTGCAGCTGCGCACCGACAGAGCAGTGGGTCTGGAGTGTCTCTCTGAGACACTCCAGACCCACTGCTGGAGTGTCTTTCCGAGGTTGCAGGCATGGAGGTGGAGGAATGGGAGGAGGGGTCCAAATCCCTGCTCCAAGTCTGGCCAGTGTGGTCCCTCCCCCGCATGTGTGAGCAAACCCTTGGAGCTATGGTGGACTTGGCCAGGGGCTGGCCAAGCCCTTTACCGCCTCTGGAGCTCCGTGGGTTGCTTCCATGTGGGGCCAAGTGGCAGCTGTGGGTCTGGAGTGGTTGGGTCTGGATCATCTCTCTTCTGGGATTGCCAATGGTAATCCTGGCAGTAAAGGGCTCGGCCAGTCCCTGCCCCGAAAGTCAAAAAAATATCCATTATATGGTATTGTTATTAAGTTTAGTAATGGTTACTAATAATGCCTATTCCTTCGTTCCATTTTTTTCATTCCATTTTTCTTTGTCTTTTGAATTCAGATGGTCTGTTGGCTGCATTTGAAGTGGTAAAATATTAAAAATACTGCTCCTAAGGATAGATTTGTTGATAAATACGATAGATCAAGCTAAAATTCCTTTCAGCATCTTGTTTGGAAAGTTCAGATAGCAAGTAAACACGAAAATCAGTGTCCCTATCTACTCCTGGGTTATAGCCCCAGTTTAATGTTTTCCATATTCTTTTTTGCTTACAGTACAAGAAACTACTCAGAATACTTATAAATATTCTTCATTACAGCCAGGTTAAATACATCCACTTCTACTGCTCGAGTAACTTTTGCTATCCTTCCATCTGACAAAGAAACTCCCCTTGTATTAAAGTTCTAAGACAGAGGTGTGGGCTGAGACTTGCCCGTTCTTGCCTTTCAGGCTTCCTGATGATCTGTGCTCGGTGCTCCAAAGCTACTAGTATCATAGGAAATACTGACTCATCATTTCCTGAGCCCCTCTCTAAATGAGGGCCAGAATTCTTTTCTTGGCATCCTCCTTTCCGTGTGCTTTAGAAAAGTGCTGGTGCCATCACACATCCTCACTAATTGGATGAAGGATTCTTTTAACTTTGAAACAATTAAGTAGGAATTATACAGGTGATGTGAAAGTTGACAGCCACCTCATTTTCTAACTGGTATGTAACACCTAAAACCAGGGGAGGCGTGTTTGGAATGCCTACATCTAAAGGTGGTGGGCTGGTGATGAAGGAATCTTCCATGGGAGTACAAGGTAAGTGTACAACCTCAGCGACAATCATGGTCTCTTCTGATTCCTGTCTGGACACTAAGCACTATGATAACAACAGAGGCAGCACTAGTTAGACAGGCCACATTCATAAGACACAAGACTCAGTCTGAGAAAAGGGAAGGGTCTTCTTTGAGTCCAGAGTTTTTGGGAGTGGCCCATTCTTGGAATTAATGGATTCATGATTAAGTGAATCAGTAGAGAGTCATTAAAGAGTTTTCAACTATCGAGATCATACTTTTATTTCAGAAACGCACACTGTCAACTTGGTGAAGGTGAAACTGGGGACTGGCGGGTCAGGAGACAACTTAGAAGTCCATTCTAATTGTCCTGGGAAGACACCAAGGCTCTGGGCTCTGAGAATAGCTATGGATAGGAAGGGATAGATGAGAGAAACATCCAGGATGTCAAATTATTAAGGGGATGAAAAGCAGAATAGCTTCCAAGTGTCTGGGTAACCAGTAGCCCCTTACCAATGATGAAGAACTTGAAAGTGTGAGGGAGAGAAGCTGTGATGGTTAATGTTACCCGTCAAAGTAACAGGGGGTCTTGGTCTAAAGGAAGTCCACACTGCAAGCAAAAGCATTATTTCTGGATATTTAAGAAAATATTAGCTTTGAGATTCCTAGGCTGACTAAAGAAGGTGTCCCACAACATGCAGATGGGCAGCAGCCAATACATTCAGGGTACAAAGCAGAAAAAGGTGGAGGAAGGGTATTGTAGTGCTCTAGCTTGAGCTGAGATGTCCATCTTCTCCCACCCTTAGAAGTTGGCTTTCCTGGTCTGGAGTGACCCTTTTGATCTTCCTGGGTCTCCAGCTTGCAGACAGCGGAAGTTGGACCTTCTTGGCATCCATGGGTGTGAGAGCAAATCCCTCAACGCATCTTTTCTTTATGCTTATGCCTAGATGTTGAGTTCATGATGTGTCAATGAAGCTCTGCCATACAAAACACACTTTGTCCCAGCACTATCAGTTGGGAACTCTGTCCTGGAAAGCTCAGGGACAGTTGCAGAGGTCATGCCAACATGGGACATCCATATCCAATACTGAATTCTGGGGAATAAAGGCCCTCACTACTGTCTCATGGTGTGAACTTAACCCATCAGAGATGGCCTAGCATTCTCCAGAGAGTTGGTTGGGGCAGCGCTGGGTCTTTATGCCATCTGGCCCACTACCTCTTCTAAATTGCACTCTCATCCACTTCCGCATATGGGAATGCTCTGTAAATCCATCTTTGTCTCTCTTTCTGTTTCTAAAGCATGGAACAGTTCACACCAGAGATGGCTCCAAAGAGCGGGCATATGCTGGGCTTCCAGAGTAGGCTGGTTACACCTCTGGTGGGAGATAAAGCACAGGTGGGTGGTCTCTGAGAGCAGGTGGCAGTCCTGTTTCACACTGCTGGAAAGTGAACTGGAAGGTGTATTAAAGGAAGATATCACAGTGGTTGTCTTACTATATGGGGCTTTGGGGAAGGATGAGCTAAGTACTAATTAGAAGGAAAATGGGATAAGATCCTTGTTTATTAAGTGCCACCAATACCCTAGACACAAATAAAGAAAAGTAAAGAGAAAATAATCACCGAGACCAAGAGACTTTGTGGAAGTTTAAGCTTTTGGTATTGGGTGGGGTGCTGTTTTGGTGTGGAGGCCACACCTGGCTGTGCCGAAGGTTTATTTGCGCATCTGTGCTCAGGGATCAACTCCTGGCAATATTCAGGGATTGTACACTATGGTGGGGGATTGAACTGCAGCTGACTAAGTACAAGGCAAGTGCCTCACCCCTGGACTAACTCTCAGGCCCAGCTTTGTGGGAATTTCGAGTGAGATATTCATCTGCTGCATGGAAGGTCAGAGAAAGTTGAGCTCTAAACCCAAGGCTTTTGGATGTGTCTGAATTCTTTGAAAAGGTTAAATAATTAAACAAGCTGTATCTAGATATGGCCTGAGTGATAGTACAGTGATGAGAGCATTTGTTTTGTACATGGCTGACCTGGGTTTGATCATCAGCATCCCATATGGTCCCTGGAGCACCACCAGGATTAACTCCTGAGTTCAGAGCCATGAGTAACCCCTGAATATCACCAGATGTGACCCAAAAGAGCAAAACCAAAAAAAGGTATTTAGATACACTTCTATGATGTCTAAGAAAAATTGTACAAAAGTTAATTTAAAGGTTATAGTGGTTAGTCCTGGCCAATAAATTAATTTTTATAAAATTATTTCATTCTTGGGGCTGGAGCAATAGTCCAGCAGGTAGGGCATTTGCCTTGCACGCGCCAGCCTGTGCCGGCCCGGGTTGGATCCCGGTATCCCATATGGTCCCCCGAGCACCGCCAGGAGTAATTCCTGAGTGCAGAGCCAGGAGTAACCCCTGAGCATCGCCGGTGTGATCCAAAAAGCAAAAAAAAAAAAAAAATTATTTCATTCTTTATACCCATTTCCTCTAATTTATTTTTATCATAAATGCCTTATTAAAACACATTGATCATTAAAACATATACACAATCCTTTTAGAAAGAGAGAAGGAAGATATTTGATTTCTTCTAGTTTATCTTTTAAAATTTTACTGAATCTAGAACCACAGTGATAGCACATGTGTTGTATGCAGCCAACCCTGGTTTGGTCCCCAATATCACAAGGGGTTCAAGTGTCACTGGGTGTCCTCCAAGCAGTATTGTCATGGCCCTGGTGGTCTCTGGCACCTCAGGGCTGAATAGCACTACCTCCTTGGTCCTAGTCCTAAACTGAAGGTCTTTCACTGGATGTCATTGAATGTGGTCCCCTAATCATCTAAGCATTGTTTAGGAGAGATTCCAACTTTTTCTAATGATTTTTTTTCATTTGTGGCCACAACCTGCATTGTTCAGGACTTACTCCTAACTCTGTGCTCAGGGATCATTCCTGGTGGAGCTCAAGGAAGCTCTTTGTTTCTGGAATTAAACCCAGGGTTAGCTGTATGCTAGGCAAGTGCCCCACCTGCTGTATTATTTCTTCTCCCCCCATATTTTGGGCTCTTTTTAATTTTTTTACTTGTCTTTATTTTTAAGCTGGGGGATCACCTTGACAGTGTTCAGGGCTTACTCCTGGTTCTGAATATAGGTATCATTCTTGACACTACTTGGTGCCAGGGATCAAACCCAGGTCAGCTGTGTGCAAGGCAAGCATCCTACCCACTGCATTACTGCTCCAGCCTTCCAAACCCATCCTAACCAGATCTTTAAGCACCCATTGTGCCTGGCAATTCTCACAGTGCTAGCTGAAGATCGGTGGACCTTGATCAGAGTGGAATGGCTGGAAAGTGAAGCTGAACTAGGTTGTTCCTGACCTTGTGGGTCATATAAGGAAGCTTGGACTTCATCTCGAAAGCACAGAGGTAGCTAAGATGGTGATGATGAAGAGAAGCTATGAATGTACCATTGTCTAACGAAAATAAAATGGAGGGAGCCCTTCATTCCCTCCTAGTCCCCACCCCCTTGGAGAGAAAATGATTAAGCACCACTCTGCTTTTCCAATCACTTGTGTGCTGCCCTAAGTGATGAAGATAAAGTCAATAAAGCTCCATGTTCCCCAATCGATTTCTTCGGACCAGTCCACTCACAGTCTCACGGCTCAAGGACCCTTCAGTCAAGCCTCCACTTAGGAAATTTAGCACCGACTGGAGAGCAGCTAAATCTTTCCCTTCAGTGGAACGGGCCAAGCTAGATGGCTTTTCTGAGCAACGCTGTCCTAACTTCAGTTCCATCAAGCACTTTCAACTAGGAGACTAAGAACAGGTGTGAAGTCTTTCACAGTACTGACTGGTTTATATCATTTCAAACACTGGCTAACAATGCCAGTATCATTGAAGGAGAAATCATGAGTGGTCCCAGGTGGTGTGGTCTCTGAGAAAAGGAGCAAAGATCCGGAGGGCAGGTACTTACAAGCAGTTCTCCAAGCACAAGGAATTCATGCTTATAAAGTAAATCTGAGCTTTTGGTTCTTACCCCATTTGCTCCTTGATGAAAGTTATTTTTATTGCATCCATTTCTTCTTGAGGTATTGATTGGGCAAATCTATGGTGTGGCGCTATGGAAGATTTGGCCTCAAATTGAAGCCAGTCTGTGGATATTCAGAGTCGAATTTAGTATTAGAAACCAGAATGCAGGCAGCAGAGACAAGACAGTGCGTAAAGACCTTGCATTGTACTTGGCCAACCAGAAAAGTTGATCCCCAACATTTTATATGATCCCTAGAGCCCTGTCAGGAGAAATTCTTGCGTGCAGAACCAGGACTTAGCTCTGAGCACCTCCCAGGGGAGGAAAGGGGAGGGGAACCGGAAAATCTGCCTGATTATGGATAGTGCAGAATGTTGAAAATGGCCTCCTTATTTGTGCTACAGAAGGGGTGTGAATACTGTCATCAGATGTCTTGATTTGCACCATCTGCCTGTACCTACGACTCTCCTGAAAGTGTGCTTCCCTGTACTCTTCCTCTGTACAAAGCCTGTTCCGATGGAGAGTAGAGAGAAGGCTGTTTTGAGGAGACAACTCCACCATCTCCCACCTTGCCAATCAAGCTCTTCCTCTCAACCAGTCACCATATCTCTCAAGTAAGCAGCCATGGACCCAAACCTTCTCCAGTACAAAACAGGAGACATTAATCCCCTTGCTTCCATGTGTGAAAAACAAGAAGAGTCATTTTGTTTTGTTTCACAAGCAAATTTAATTTTCTTTAAAAGCATTTTCTTGGGGCCAGAGCGATAGCCCAGCGGTAGGGCGCTTTGCCTTGCACGCAGCCGGCCTGTGCCGGCTCGGGTTCGATCCCCGGCATCCCATATGGTCCCCCCGAGCACCGCCAGGAGTAATTCCTGAGTGCGGAGCCAGGAATAACCCCTGAGCAATGCCGGGTGTGACCCAAAAAGCAAAAAATAAAATAAAATAAAAGCATTTTCTTCACATAAAGCCAAACATGTTATGGAGCTGGAGGCGATAGTCCAGCAGGTAGGGCGTTGCCTTGCAGACAGCCGACCCTGGTTCGATCCCCGGCATCCCATATGGTCCCCCACGCAGTGCCAGGAGTGATTCCTGAGCGCAGAGCCAGGAGTAACTCCTGAGCATGTGACCCAAAAAACCAAAAAAAAAAAAAAAAAAGCAAACATGTTATTAGCTAGCGTTAAAGTGGGTCTATTCCAGAGCTATTAGAATTAGAGAGAAGATCTACATGTAAAACTTGGGGGGCTTAAGAAGTTAAACTTGAGGAACCAGAGTGACAACACATTAGCAGGGTGTTTGCCTTGGAGGTGGCGAACCCAGGTTCAACCCCGGCATCCCATAAGGCTCCCCAAGCACCACAGGAGTAATTCCTGAGTGCAGAGCCAGTAATAGTAACCCCTGAGTATTGCCAGGTGACCCAATAATAATAATAATAATAATAATAATAATAATAATAATAATAATAATGATAATTAATAGTAATAATAATAAAACTTGATTACTCAGCAAGTAGATAGGTCTGGGTCCCTCCTCAAAGTCTGGGCCTCTCCCTTTGCCCATGTACATCCCTCACCCTGTCTCCTATTGCCCAGTCCAGAGGACTTTCTGGTCTTGTTCCACATCGTCTGCTTGCCTCTAGCGTATGATGGCCTGGTTTTGTTTCCGTGCTGTGCACTGTCCATGTATGCGTTCCTACTCTGAAATCTGTAGCTGAAATCCTGTTACCTGTGGCCCCTGGCTGGGGGTTGCTTATCAGTAACCTGCCTCTGGTTCTCTCTAGGACCCTAGCAGCTACCGGTCCTCAGGGCTTTCCTCAGTCTCTCTCTGCTGTCCTCCATCTGTCTGGGCACAGGTGAATGGACAGAGGGAGACCTTTGAAGCTTCCTTTGGTCTGCTGCTATCTCCCACCCCAGCTGTCCCATTATCTATTTCGACTGGATGCCTTTGTGGCAGGCAAGATTTAAAATGACCGATTAAATGAACGAAGTTCCCCTGACGTCCCCCCTTTCACTTCACCATTTCACTATTCAAAATAATCCCCCCTTAGTTATAACCAATGTAATCCTCTGTTATTGACCATGTGAAAGTCATGGCATTCATATACGAGAAACAATTCAAGGTTCTTCGTGTCCAACACAATCCAGCTGGAATTCACTTAACTCATATAAATATTTACCAAGGGCAGTGAGGATGCGTCTGAAATTTTTCCCATTCAATTATTTCTTAAGGTCAGGCATCTCAAGTCACCACAAGTGTGATGTGGTTTGGTTTTGTTTACAGCAAAGACTACCTACAGAAAGGGAAAGAAAAGCAAAAGTGAGGGTCATCTTGTTCCTGTACTCTTGAGTGGTTTGGAAAATCTGGAAGTGATGGTTTTGGTTGAAAATTTAAGTGTAAAGAAAAAGCCCAAACCAGGGACAACCCTTCAGAGAATCGGGAAGACTGTCAGAGAATATGAGTGTGGGTGGAAGGGGACAGAAGGGCGGGAGAGGGGGTGGGGTGGAGAGTGGGTGCTTCCAGGCAGTGAGTTTGAAGCGCTGACAAAGTCTCTGCATTTACAAAGAAAAGCCAGGGATTGGAGGGATTTGGGCTGGGGAGGGAGGTTCAACTTGCTCCACATAGAGTGGGAAGACTCTGAAACAGCCTTTTGTTCCTGGGAGGAAGTGGGACTTAGAGAGAAAGAGGCTGGGGATAGTGAAAGGAAACAATGCAAGCTCTTGGGGGAGCGGAAGGATGTGAAATCCAAGCCCACCTCAGCTCCCTTTTCATCTGCCTGTGTTACTCCATCTCCCATTTATCTCGCCAATTCTTACTTTACCACTTAGACAATTTTTTAAAATTGTAGATCATATGTCTACACCTAAGATCATATATCTACACATACATTACATATGTGTGAATATAGGATTATTTATACATACATATGCATGTATGAGAGAGAGAGGGAGTAATAATTAGATTGAACTGTTGTGAAGTCAATGCCAACATGAAGATTTGCACAGAAGGGGCCCAGGGACAGCTCAGTGACAGACTGCCTGCTTTGCGTGTTTGAAGCTGTAAGTTTGGTACCCAACCACCCTTCATGTCCTACCTCTCTGTTCTTCAGCCATTTTTCACACCTAGAGACAGGTGCTTGTCCTGCACACTAGTCCACAACCTAGCAGTTACAACCGTGGTGGTAGAGCAGTGGCTTTTCAGTCTTTCTGTACCTGTGGACCAGCAACAGTGTATGAAATGGTGGTTGAAGATCACTGATCTAGTCAATCCAGCAGTGCTGCATTTTGCAATCTGAGCTGCCCCAACAAATATGCCATCTCTACCATCATTAAGGGTGTGTGACCTCCCCACCCCACCCCCATCATAACAGAAATAACAACAAAGGGAAGGAAAGGGGAGCTAAGTTAAAGGGCTTTAGAGCTAGAAGAAAGGTTAACAACTGTACCCACTTGTAGCCACCCTAGTGATGGACTCTGATCTAGGTAGAAAGTCCCATGCAGGACAATTTGAGAGAAGTCATATGAAACCCAGCTTGAACAAGGGAAGTACGTGCATGTGCTGCTTGTGCCCATGTGCTGGCTGCCAAGCACATGTGGTGCCTGAGCACATGCATCACCCCTCATCTCTCTTCTTGAGAGGTGAAGGCTTTCACATCTAATGCCAGATTGTGTGTTGGGGCTCCAACTCTGTTCTGAAGAAGCCCGTGTTCTCTCTTGATCATGTTCTTCTCTCTCAATCTCTTCCACAAAACTTCACAATAAAACCTGCTTTTTACTTCAAGAAAAACAAGGATCAATGTGCTCACCTTGCATGTGACTAACTTCAGTTCGGTCCTCGAGCCTTGCCAATAGTGATTCCTGAGCACAGAAGCAGGACTAAGCTCTGAGCACCACCAGGTGTGCCCTCAAACCAAAATTGATTAATTACAACTTAACCAGAAAGGGTTGTGAGGCCAGGGAAAAGGTTCAGAAGTAAATTGAAAACTTGCCTAGCATGTGTGAACCCCTGAGTGCGATTCCTGGCAACACCAAAAGAGAATTAAAAAATGGAGTAGAAACAGTCTAGAGACGGCTGGACTGGGGTAATGAAGGGTCCTGAGAATGCGCACAAGTGTCGGGAAGGGATCAGTCTTCACAGAGTGTGAAATGACTTTAGGAATGAGTTATAATCTTAGAAGATAAGGAGCAATAAAGTTCAGGGTACCACTTGCATCACATAAGTAATTACATGACATGATTTCTCTCTAAAAACCCCGATTTAAGCATTCAGCCACTAACTGGGCATGGTCCAATATTGATGACATATGACAAGTTTGTTCTGTGATTAACATAATAAGAATTGACATAAATGGTTTGAGATCATTGAAGATGAGACTCCGCTGGACTAGAGCCGTTACCGACTGGATCCCACGGGATGTCAAAAGATCACATGGCCGCCCACCTACAAGATGGTCAGACTTTTTTGTCAAGACCCTGAAGGAATGGTTTGAGACTCTTCATATTCCTGAATCAACCAGATGCCATTGGGCTACATTGACACGTGATAGGGTTCAATGGAAATGTTACTGGCCTCCGCTCGACCAAATCCATGAATAACGAGATTCAAGTGATCAAGTGATCAAGTGAAGATGAGACTGAAAAAGAGAAACATTAAAAATATTTAATAATAAACTCTAAAATCACAGGAGAAAAAGGGAAAAGTCCACGGGGTAATACTGAGGTGAATCAAAAGGACAGAGAGGGGGAAATCAAATCCCAAAAGAAAAGTCTATCTGTTCTGAAGAGGAATGAACCTGGATTCATACCGTATTATTATTCTCTCTCTATGTAGACACCTCATTTGTAAATGTACCAGGAACTGTAATTATAGAAAACATCTCACATAGTGTTTAATATTTAATTAGCCTCCCCACTGGAAATCAACCACGTAGAAAAGAAACGTTTTCTCAATAGGTTAATATTAATTAATCAGTCACCCTGGCATCGATATTTATGGAATACTTAAGAAACAAGCATTTGCGAAGTGGAAACATGCTCATCCGTCTACTGAGAGACTCATGGCATTTTTCAAAGTGTCAAATTCACTTTGGCGCTCTGCCTCTTTATGTTGTGAAAATTTGAAAATACTGTTGATTTGAAGGCTCTTCAAAAGGCTCTTTTTTATCCCTAGCTGAGAAAAAAAAATCAGAACAGATTAATCTGGTATTCGTTAAGTATGTCATTTCTCAATCTTGCAAACGGAAGATGATAACCATGTGAGGAAAAGAAATTTCATAGGGTGGGAGAGAGGGGAGAGGTAAGCTGCATGGGTGAGCACCAGTCTCAGGCACAGAAAAGTGGAGCACTATTTTAAGCCAGCAAACAACCCTAACTGGAAAGGGGAGGAAGGTAAGTGTTAGATGTGATTTGAAGGAAAGATGATGCACCCACAAGATAACTTCAGAATCAGGACAGTGACAGAATCAGCTCAGGTTCTCGCCCTACTGATCACGGTGTATTTGCTCATCCATTCCTTCAACAGTGGATAAGGAATGTCACTCTGCCCTGTGCTGGCTCAGAGAATGGGATAATGTGGCAAGTCAAGTCCAGTCCCTTCTTGGGGCTTCAGCAGAGAGAGGGACGTCCGTGGAGAGGCATAGGGGTAAGGAAATAATGGCAGGGTTGCAGAGGTTTGCCTCAGCAGCGGTGTCTGATCCCAGGTCTGGAGCTGCCTCAGGTGGCAAGACCCTGGCAGTACTGCTGACTGGGATCCCTGGCACTGAGGAGGATTTTCAGCTGTTTGCAAGCACTGAAGCTAAAGGTCTGTCCCCTGGGGAGCACTGCAGCTTACATGTGCTAGTAACACAGCCAAGCATGTGCACTGCGCCCCTACCAGTCCCCAGTCCCAGACACAGCAACATCAGCAAAGTGAAGGCGAGAGGATAAAGGAAAGAAGGGGGCAGAGAGATGCTGCAACAGCTTAGGTGCTTTCCTTGCACACAGCTGACCCAGATTCAGTGTCTGGCACTGCGTATGGGCCCCTGAGCACCACCAGGAGTGATCTCTGAGCACTTACATAAGAGTAAGCCTGAAGTACCACTGAATGTGGCCCCAAACCAAGGAAAGACAGACAGAGGGAAGGAAGGAAGGAAGGAAGGAAGGAAGGAAGGAAGGAAGGAAGGAAGGAAGGAAGGAAGGAAGGAAGGAAGGAAGGGGAGGGAGGGAGGGAGGGAGGGAGGGAGGAGGGAGGGAGGAAGGGAGGGAGGAAGGAAGGAGCAAAAAGGAAGGAAGGAAGGAAGGAAGGAAGGAAGGAAGGAAGGGAGGGAGGGAGGAGAAGGAAGGGAGGGAGGGAGGGAGGGAGGAAGGGAGGGAGGGAGGGAAGGAAGGAGCAAAGGAAGGAAGGAAGGAAGGAAGGAAGGAAGGAAGGAAGGAAGGAAGGAAGGAAGGAAGGAAGGGAAGGAAGGGAGGAAGGAGGAAGGGAGGGAGGGAGGGAGGGAGGGAGGGAGGGAGGGAGGAGGGAGGAGAGAATGAAAGGAAGGAAGGAAGGAAACAGTTTCCTGGGCTAAGCTCATCTCTGACATGCATGCTGGTGAAAATTAGAATTCCGGTAAGGAATGATCACTGTGTATGCAAACTTGTGTTGAGAAATTGATACATCATACAAATATGTTTTTCCTTAGTCCCTGAAATTTCTTTGTGTTTTGAGAGTTGGTGCGTGCCGGGCTCCCCTCCTGCTCCAATTCTGACTGTGCCTCTACAGAGCCCGGAAGTCCTGTGAAGTTTTCCATTGCGCCTCCTTGGTGAACAGAGCACATTTGTCCTGATGATCTATAAGCTACACTCTGGGTTTGACAGTCTTAGAAGCTCCATTTAAAATGCAAATGCTCTCCTCAAAGAGGGCTGCATGGGGCCATGGGAATTTATTGTGCATTAGTTAATTAAAACAGCTGGTCAGTCACCTTCCAGGGCCCTGAAGAAAGAGGGCTCAGGTAAGCAGCATCTCAGAAGACAGGAAGAAAGAGCCATCGATTGGAATCTGAAAAGAGGCAAATGAAGGTTGTGAGAGGCGCTCAGCCTGGGGAAAGTGTCAGGAAGAAAGAACGGTCAAAAAATAGGGGCAGGAGCGATAGTAGAGAGGGTAGGGCCTTGCAAGAAGCGGACCCAGGTTCAATCCCTGGTATGTCACATGGTCCCTTGAGCACCGCCAGTTATGGTACCACCCCACACCCTCAAAAAAAAGCAAAATAAAATTTGGGGGCCCAGAACAATAGTACAACAGGTAGGACGTTTGACTTGCACACGCCAACCTGCATTCGATCCCTGGCATCCCATATGGTCCCCAAGCAGCACCAGGAGTAATTCCTGAGTGCAGAGCCATGGGTAACCCCTGAGCATCACCAGGAGTAACCCAGAGAGCAAATTAAATAAATGAATAATTGAAGTATTGATGATTCATAAGATTGTTATAGGAGTACAATTCTTACTTCTTCAAAAATATCTATGGCCACATCACAGTCCTTCCCAAAGCACCCACACCCTCCTTCACAGTTCATCAAACCCCTCCCCAGCCCCTCTGGCGGCCTCACTTCTGTGTTCAAAGTCCAAGGTTTGTTTCCACTTGGCTTCGTCTCTTGTTTAGTTTCTCTCAGTCCCACACGTCAATGAGATCATCCGCATTGGGCTTTCTTCTCCTGACTTACTTTGTTTAGCAGAACACTTCCGGTTCCATCTAAGTGGTTCTGAGAGGAAGGAGTTTGTCTCTGGGTGGAGGCTATAACTCAGGAAAGAACATGGGCATCACCTACAGGGTATTCTCTTACAACGGAGCAGTACACTTTAGGCATAGACACCACCTCTGTGGGCCTGGCTTTTGTAATTGGGCTGAAGGGAACATAAACGTGCAGCTAACTTTTTCTTTTTAATAATACTTTTATTATACCACCATGAGATATACAATTACAAAGATGTTCATGTTTGGGTTTCAGTCACACAGTGTTCCAGCACCCATCCCTCTACCAGTGCCCATTTCCCACCACCAATGTCCCCGATTCCCTCCCCCTCCCCTCCTACATATTGTGCCTTGCAATACATACATTTGGAGGATATCGTGTATATCCCTTTGCCTACATTCAATGCTCAGTTCTAGGCTGGTATTATCATTTCCAACAATTATTAGTACACTGTTCTTTCTCTGTCTTACCTAAACTCTGCAGCTAACTTTTTCAACAAGGGTATTTCAGATAGATACCTAGGAGGACTGTGGGGTCATATGGTGGATATGTTTGGAATGTTTTGAGGAACTGCTCATTTATTCCCACCAACAGTAAAGAGCTTCCTTTGGCCCCACACCCTACAGGACTTGCTGTATCTGCCCCTTTTGATCTAAGCCATCCACACAGTTGTGAGGTAAGATCTATTTTTTTGCGTTTTGGGTCACACCCAGCAATGCTCAGGGGTTACTCCTGGCTCTTCACTCAAGAATTATTTCTGGTGGTGCTCGGGAGACCAGGTGAGATGCCAGGGATCGAACCCAGGTGAGCCGCATGCAAGGCAAATGCCCTACCCGCTGTGCTACTGTGCTCTCGCTCCAGTACCTCTCATTATTGTTTTGATTGGCATTTCACTAATGAGCATTTTCTCATGTGTCCTGTAGCTATATGTATGTCTTCTGTGCTTGTTTCACTCTGTGCCCTTTTTGATGGGCTTTATTGTTTTATTGCAGTTGACTGTTGTGAGTTCCTTGTATTTGAGACATCAAGACCTTTGCCAGATATGTGGAGTGAGAATATTTTCTCCTGTTCCACAGGATGAAAGACTGATTATTTTCTTTCAAACATGGTATAGGAACTTTTTTGAAACTTTATTTTCAGAATAAGGCATTAGAGTACATTGAATGATCAAAGATACTAGCTGTCTCAGAGTGCCAAGTTAAGACAGGCTGGTGGCCACTTCCTTCATGAAGTCTCTCAGAGGCCTAGCTTGAAGGCACCTTGGCATTGCATCTGTACAATGCACCCTTAATTAGATTGTTGGTTTACTTAAGGAAATAACTGTATTTCTTTAAAGAGGGGTGTGTAGGGTTGGGTCACACGTGGTGGTGCTCAGGTCTTACTCCCAGTTCCGTGCTTAGGGATAACTTCTGGCTGTTCACTGGTGACCATGTGTGGTGCCAGGATTGGACCCAGCTGGGCTGCATGCAAGGCGCTGCACCAAATCTCCAGCCCCAGGCTTGTTCTTTCAAAGAGTATTTCCTCATATTTTTAAAAATTATCTTCTTTTGAGATATTCATCCCTCTGTGCCCTTGAGGCCACCAAACCAGCTTCTGTCCAATGCCTTGATGTAGATCCTAGAGAGGTCAACTTTAGCTCTGACCAAGCTGTTCAGGGATTGGCCAGTATCACCCCATGTGTGTGGATACTAAAGATGGACTTCTGAGTCTTTCCATGAAACACGGGAAACTCAGCTTTCTGGTCCGTGCAGCCTGACCTGAGAGGTGCTGGACCCACAGTTCCTCTTCAGTATGTGGCCATGACATCTCCCTTTGGCTCCACCCACTGGTTCAATAGCTCCAGGCTGATTCTCTCTCTATATTTTTTTGCTTTGGCAGTCACATCTAGTGATGCTCAGGGGTTACTTCTGGCTCTGCACTCAGGAATTTCTCCTGGAAGTGCTGGGGATCCAAACGGGATGTCGGGATCGAAGCCAGGTCGGCCACATGCAAGGAAAACACCCTCCTGTACTACCTAACACTCAAGTGCCCCAGCCAGCTTCTCTTAATTGTTCTGACCACCCCTATTGGAGGCGTATCTCTCTTTGGCTCAACAGCACCAATTGGTTCCAGAAACAGGACACATCATACATGTTCTTCAGTGAAGTCATGCCCATTCAAGTTGGGTCTCTCCCCTAGGTACTTGTAAGCCAGTTCAGAGACAACCATGCCCAGGAAAGTGGCCAAAGATTCCCTTGCCAAGGCTTAGGTTAATAAGGTTTTGCCTGTGCAAGGTGGGCCATAACAAACCACCCCCAGAGGTTGAATGTCCATCTCTTCCTATATTCAGGATGCATGTGAGGGAACTCCACAGATTCCTTCATTTCTTGGATGTGGTCATGCAACACAGGACTTCTGTGGGCATTTTGCACCTATGTCACTGTGACCAGGGGCTCTGTGTCACCCACCAGTACCTGTATAATGGCATGCACCTAAGCTGTCATTGTCCACAGAGGAAAGAATGCTAACAAGTCTTCTAACCCCATGCTGACGGAGTATCCCAGCCCCATAGATGTGGTTCCAGAGTGCCTGACAGAGTGTTCTCGCCCAAAGATGGAGCCTCAGAGTCACGACTGCCTTCTGTAATCCCTTCCAAGACTCCAGCTGACACTGGAGGCCCCCTCAGATCACACACCTTTGATCGTTCCTCCTCTTGTTTTTCTCCCACAGATTTCATTTGTTCCTGATTTCCTGTTTGGTTTTGGGGGGTTCCTTTAGGTGACTCTCAACCAGCAGGGCACTTGAGAGCATGAGAATGGGCTGATGCACAGGCTCCAGGTGTCAGGGATCAACTGAGCCACCCAAGCAGTGGTTGGGGTCCTACCCAGCCATGTTCAGGGCACCATGTAGTGTCAGGGATCAAATCAGCTGCATGAAAGGCATGTGCCCTAACCACTAGACTATCCCTCCAGCCCCTGCTCCCAGTTTCTAATGGATCTTTTCTTCCTGAGAAAGGAGTTTTTAACTCCTACCGCTTCAATCTGTTTCACTGGAGCTGAGCAGGAGGCAGCACACAGCAGTCTTCTGACAGTGCGCCACTTCCATTTTCTTCATTTCTCCCATCCGGTTGGGATGGAAAGCTCATATTTCATTTTTTGTCTTATCACACTTAGTGACTACCACTCCTGGGTGGCATGGCGGGTTCTAGCCCTGGCCTGCCACCCCCGCTGAGCCTCACAACAAGCCAGACCACCCTCCCCTACTCATGGGGCCTGCCATTTTCCACATCCGGACTTCCCTCTAGCCACAACTCCACCGAGCAGACCAGACTATCACAACCCGGCTACCAACCCCGCTAGCAGCAGCGCAGTTTATCAATAAATGCTTTATTTAGAGGTGACTACAACAGTATGCCACCCGCAGGGCAAGCCTGGCAAGCTGCTCGTGTAGTATTTGATATGCCAAATACCAGTAACATTTATATTAGGTCATTCCCGTGACCTAATATAATGGTTTGAGGCTCTTTATGTTCCTGGAGTGGGCAGATGCCTTTGGGTTCTACTAGCATGAGACGGCACATATGGAGATATTACTGGTGCCCGCTCTAGCAAATAGATGATTAACGGGAAGATAGTGATAGTGATAGTGATAGTGACCACCACTATGACTTTGAGCCATCTTGTTTTTTGCTGACCGAGCATCCTTTACCAGAAATCTCAAGTGAGTTTTCCACACAAGGACTGGCCAAAGAAGCAAAAGAGGGGACATGGGCACCCCCTTACTTTCCTTGGGAAAGCTCTCTCTAGCTCTAGTTTCAAGCCATCTCCCAACATTCACTGTATCACTGTCTTCCCGTTCATCATCCATTTGCTCAAGCAGGCACCAGTAACATCTCCATATGTCCTGTCTCATGCTAGTAGAGCCCAAGGGCATCTGCTTGCTCCAGGAACATAAAGAGCCTCAAACCATTCCATCAGGTCAAGGGAATGAGGTAGATGATTGTTACTGGTATTTGGCATATCAAATACAACATGGGTAGCTTGCCAGGCTCTGCCATGCTGATAGCATACTCTTGTAGTAACCTCTGATCTCCAGCATTTATTGATGAAAGGCGTGGCGGCAAGCAGCCGCATGAGCCAGGCTGTGATAGGCTCTTCTGCTGGGTGGAGTTTGGATGAGAGGGAAGTCCGGATGTGGAAATGGCAGACCTCATGGAGTGGGGGGGGGGGCCGTCTGGTTTCTTGTGAGGCTCTGCTGGGGTGGCGGGCCAGGGTTAGAACCCGCCATCCCTCCCGGTGCCTCGTGAGCGGCTGGGCACAGGGAGAGCCAGTAGCAGCTCTGCCCTACGTCTGTGAGTCTCTGCATCAGCATACAGCATACATCCCAACCTTCACCTAGGTTTTTTTTTATGCCATCACATCAACGATAGTGAGACTAGCCCTCCTGGCTTGACTTTCCAATTCCTTGATTCACTAAGCTCCTGCCCAGTGTTCCACAGCAAACCTCAAGGGTCAGACAGAAGTCAAACTCCATTCTGCCCCAGTCAGTTACCTGTGATCCTCTGTAGGGTCTGTTCAGGATGTCTGTTCCTATCACATCCACTCCAAGGCTCAGGTGTCTTGGTGATAGACACATGCTCATGTGTTGGAATATGTTTCCTATCCAATCATAACTTGTCCTCACACGGCGTGCCTCATCTACCACGGCTACAGCCAAGTTAGGGAGACCTGCTGGCTGGCCAGAGGGCAGACTCTGGAAGAACTTGGCTGGGGCGGAGCAGGGATGAGTCCCAGCTAGTCTGTAAACCTAGAGGCTGTCAGTTTCACACACTCATAGGCTTGAAGACTGCTGCTCTCAGCATGGATGGGGAACCGTGTTTTTATGTGACACTAGCCAGGATGGAGCTCATCTGTCCACAGGAAACATCTGACGAGAGCCAGTATAAAGTGTTTGAACGCTTAGATACCCCAACTCAGTTCTTCATTTGAAAAGACTGGAAGGGCCTAAACATTTTATCATCTCCATTATAATAACTCTTGAGTGACTGACACATTCATTCAAGACAAGTTCACCCATCACCCTGCTTCTTAATTTCTCATACCTGGCACAATGTTTGCCCAAGTTAGATCCTGGCAGACCCAAGGTGTGGCAAGACTCTCAGAGAACAAAGCTACCTCTTTGCTTCTCTGGTCCCCAACCCTGGATACTCGAACTCTTTATTCTGACTTTCCCACCTGATCATTTGTTTGTCCTACTTTATTTTTTTTATTTATTGACTCACTGTGAGATACAAAGTGACAAAGTGATTGAGTTTCAGTCATACAATGTCCAAGCACCCATCACTGCCCCAGGGTCCACTTCTCTCCACCAAAGTCTCCAGTTTCCCTTCAGTCTCCCAGCCTGCCTCTATAGCAGACACTTTTCTTTTTTCCTTTTAGAAAATATTTTGTTTTAGATGCTCAGCCCACCTCTCATTACCATATCTAAATAGAAACAACACTCACATCCATTTTCCCCTGAATGCTCCATGGAATCAACACCTTGGCCCTCTCTCCTCTTCATACACGATCTTCTTTAAAGGAGGAATCTACTTTTGCTATTCACATAGACTCAATTTCCACTCACTGCTCCCTGACTACAGATTGGCCCCAATTTAAATGAAGCAACAGAAACTAGCACAAGTTAAAGAGAGAAGAAAAGCATTCAGAGTCTTGATGCACCATAGGGCATCCACGCTCACTAGAAGAGCCCAGAAAGAGAAGCACTGGGCTTCAGGACCCAGTGATGAATCCATAACAGAAAGTTTCTGTCTTGCTAGTACAAAGATCTGGGTTGGATTCCCAGTGCACTGCTCAGAATTGGCTGGGGCTAGACTTCTGTAGGCAAAGTGGATCCTGCCAATGAAATCTTGTAAAAGCATTGTAGAAGGCAAGTCTGGGACAGAGACTCTCTTCCTGCCTCTATCTTCTGCTAACAAGCAAGCTAAGGGGAACACAGCAGTGTGGAACAATGACTCAGTGTCTCATTCACACCTCTGTGGCTCTAAGGAAGTTTCTGTAGCAACAGAAAATGTAGCTTCCTCACCCCAACTACCTGATCTCTAAATAGCACCTATGATGTGGGGCTCTAAACTTATTAATGTCAGGAGCGAGCTCCTGAATCATCTCTCCTAGCAGTTCCAACCATTCCTCAAAGCACCCAGTTCCCCACATAAAATTCTTTAATGCTTCAAATACCTCAGTGCTTTCCTTCTCTTATAGTGAGCCCTGAGTTATGTATAGTTTGAGAAACTGGAAATGGGTATTGCCAACAGACTTTTCAACAATAATAATTCGGGAGTGGTTATCTGCCTTGGTTTGGATTTGAAAACAGAGATGATTCTATTCTCACTGAAAAGTGAAAACTGGCTGTCCCTGGCAGAGGTGCAAGTAGTGACTTAAATGATCATGTTTTTGGCGGACTTAAGTGCCTCTTGAAGACCAAACTTCGGAGGATGAATATGATAATAAGGGCCAACAAGGCAGCACAAAGACTGGACACTAATGGAAGCCTAGGAAGTATCAAGAAAGAGACTCACTCAAGCCTTTCATGTATTTCAAATTATAAGCTCTTTGCAAAATCAGAGTGTTGAGAGTTTCTGTAACTACCATCAAGCAGCCTCTAATCTCTTAAAGCCAATGGAATGGTGTGCCCAAAAAATAATATGCCAAGGCAGATCTTGTGAGTTCTGAGTCAAAAATTAAATTGAGTTCACAGCCTCTGCAGATATTTTTGGTTCAATATGACATTGATCGGTAGAACCCTAAGAATAAAGATAAAGTTTGGGAAATTTTCAGTATGAGTTTCTGGGGTTCCCCAATAGTCATTGAGTATAACTTGCTAGAAGAAGTTGTTGTTTATTCCTGTCTGAAACAGTTGACATTCCCTGGCATAAACACCTCTCAATGTCCTTAGGAATCTAAACTCAGACTAGTCAGTAGTATTTTTACTGTCTCTTATCCTACATTTAGATAGTCAAACCCCAGGCCAAAGCGATGGTACAGTGGGTTGGAGGTTTGCCTTGAAGGCAAAACCCAGGTTTGATCCCTGACACCCCATATGGTCCCTTGAGCCCTGCCAAGAGTGACCTCTGAGCACGGAGCAAGGAATAATCCCTGAGCACCATTGAGTGTAGCCCCAAAAAGCAAAAACTTCAGGGGCCGGAGCGATAGTCCAGCGGGTAGGGTGTTTGCCTTGCATGCGGCCGGCCTATGCCGGCCCGGGTTTGATCCCCAGCATCCCATATGGTCCCCTGAGCACCGCCAGGAGTAATTCCTGAGTTCAGAGCCAGAAGTAACCCCTGGGCATTGTCAGGTGTGACCCAAAAAATGCAACAACAACAACAACAACAACAACAAAAAACGCAAAAACTTCATCTTCAGGGAGACAAGTCAAAAGCATTACCTATTTAAATATTTGCAATTTCCTTCTCTTTTGTATGTTTAGAAGCCTGGGAGCTATGTGCAATAATGGATTCATGTGGGGAAGGGCTAGACAAATGAAAAGAAATTATCACACCTCAGTGAAGGGAACACTTGTGCTTGCTCAGCTGGTCAACTGGAAATCTGATTTCAACTGAGGCCTACCCCAAGTGTTCGGGTCTGACTTTGTCTGGGCCTGGTGCTGTTCCCTTCTTTACCGGCGAAATGGCATGTCAGATTTCAGAAGGGAGAATGATGTGAAGGACATAGCCATCCTGTGGAATTTGGTATGTGGGCAGGTGGACGTATCTATCAAAGAGATCTGAGTAGAAGTCATGAATAATCTTCTCCATTGCCTTTCTGGAAGATGTGATAGATACATCAGGGCATCAGAGGGCAGTCATCTTGGTCTTATAGTTGGCAAAAGACTGGCAGGCGTTGTGGACACTTTTCCCGGCTTCTGCTGAGTCCGCCGGTATTTCTGCTCTTCTCTCTTTGAGGTTTTCCTTTATTGCTTTTCTGCACTGCTTTGCAAGCTTGGATGTTAGCATATGGTTGCCTGAGGTTCGCACCTTGCCACATTGGTGAATGAGCTCTAGAGTTTTTGAAGAGATGTCCTTTTGTGTCTTTCTCTCTCTCAGCTTTCTTCGCACAATCATGGAGGTGCTGAACCAGTTGTTTGTATTCTTCATCGATGTCGTCAATGATGGCATCTTCCCATGTTGCTGCAATGGTGCCAAAGAGTTCCCAGTTGGTGGTCGTTCTGGGAGTTCTCTTCTTAAACTTTGCAGTCTTTTCTCCCTGGTCTGTAAAGTAGAATTTTGCTCAAAGGAGACAGTGGTCCGATCCTGTTTGGAATTTTAAATGAGTCAAAATATATTAACAAACTAATATAAGAGAAAAATAACACAGATCATAATTAGGAAAACCCAGAAGGGATTTATGAAAGAACTAATAAGAAAAATTATCAACAAAAAGAGGGAAAGGCTGAATCATGTAGTTCAAGCGTCTTGTGTGTGATGCTTCAGTCCCACCCAACATTGCATGGCCCTTCACACATCACCGGGTTCTCCCAAGCACCACCAAGCATACCCCACACAACAAAGGGGAAAATAATATTTTAATTCATGGTTATTTCTTTGGAAGAAAGATAAAAGCAAATACATATAAGTAAAGTCTTTAAAAGACTAGAGGGGGGCAGAGTGTTAGTACAGTGGGTAGAGTAGTTGTTTTGCATGTGGCAAACCCCATGTTTGACCCTTGGTTTGATGCTCCTCATCCGATATGATCCCCCAAGCACTGTGAGGAGTAATTCGTGAGTGCAGAACCAGGAGTAACCCCTGAGCATCTCTGGGTGTGACCCAAAAAAAGTAAAAAAAAAAAGACTAGAGACTAGAAGGGGATATTTAAATTCAAAACAAATGAGTAAAATTTCAAAGACTAGTTAAGAGAAAGTGACAAGTATCGCAAACAGGCAAAAAAAAGGTCCAAGATAGTCCAAGAGAATAGGAGGCCCAGAAAGAACCCAAAGCAAAGAATCAGAGCAAATACAAAGGCCCTTCCTGTAGTGAAGCAGGAAAGTATTTTAAACTACATATTGAAAGTGTACGTTATGTACCTGAGAAAAAAGTATCTAAAGTACTTTTAATAAGCTGATTGTCTCTAGTAATAAAGTCTATGTGATCTCATCATTGGTATGGATTCTTTCTCCCTTTCTGGACATTGATGCAGAAACCGGTGCCATGAGTATTTTCAAGAAGCAGAAAATCTTCTGCTTCAAAAATCTTCTATATTAGATTCCAAGGTTTATTTGGTCGTCTCTTTAGTCTGGAACAAAATGCTGAATTTTCAGCCAAAGGAAAAATAAGAGATTAAGGAATCCTTATGTAATAGAGGAACTCAGGCTTCAAAGGGGCCAGGACAAATTGCAAACATGAAATCAGACATGGGGAAAGAACCTTAGAGTAAAAGTAACTTTAAAACATAAACATTGGGGGCCAGAGCGATATTCTATCAGGGAGGGTGTTTGCCTTGCACATGGCCAACGTGGGTTCAATCCCCGGCATCCCATATGGTCCCCTTAGCACTGCCAGGAGTAATTCCTGAGCACAGAGCCAGGAGTAACCCCTGAGCATCACCAGGTTGTAAACATAAATGTTGGGGTTGGAGAGTTAGTACAGCAGGTAAGGCACATACTCTGCATACAGTCTACCCAGATCTGATCTCTGCCACCCTCTATGGTCCCCTGTAGCCTGCCAGAAGTAAACCCTAAGCACAAAACCAGGAAAAAGCTTGAACACTGCAAAGTGTGGCCCAACAGCAAAAACAAAAAATATAAACTCTAAAATGGGGATAATTGACTGATAACATATAAGGGTTATGGACTCACATATAAGGGTTAAAGACATTTAAAAAATGGAGAGGGCAGAGCAATAGTACCGCAGGTAGGGCCTTTTCCTTGCATGTGGTCAACCCAGGTTCGGTTCTCAGCATCCCATATGGTCCTCCAGGCACCACCAGGAGTAATTCCTGAGTGCAGATCCAGAAGTAACCCCTGAGCCTCGCCAGTGTGACCCCAAAAAGAAAAAAGATAAAAAAAAAACTACAAGGGCATGAGTACAAGAGCACAGAAGCCAAGATCAATGCTGCTTGTGAGAAGGGGAGAGGGCAGTGATTGGAATGAGGGACTATTGGAAGCTTCTAAGGTAATTACCGAATCTCTAGTTCTTTACCTGTTTTGGTCACACGATGTTCATCTTAAAGCATTCACCAACTAGTGAAAAAACAAGACCTGAGAGTTTGGGGGCTTAGAATCTGGGCCGAGAGTTCATTCCCTGGCACTACCGCACACATGAGTAGGAGCCAAGCAACCCTGTATCTGTGGTTCCCAGCACAAGAGAGTTCAGGGTGTGTGTGTGTGTGTGTGTGTGTGTGTGTGTGTGTGTGTGTGTGTGTGTGTGTGTGTGTGTGTGAGCCCCACAGTGAAAGGGCGCAACTCCCAGTGAACTCCACAAGGAGTCGTTTCTGGGGTCACACTTCCTGGCTGTGACTCCTGGCGAAGCCCATAGCTAAGGATTGTGCCGCTAGCCCGGTGTGTGGGAGGGGGTCCTGGTCAGCTTACCAACAGCTGAAGGAAGGGAAGGAAGTGTGGGGCCAAGATTTGCATGATGCCAGAGCGGTGATTTTTTTGGTTGGTTTGGGCTGCACATCCAGCTGTGCTCAGGGCTGGATTGAGTCCTGATTCTGAGTTCAGGGACCCTCCTGGCAGGCTCAGGGAAACCGTATGGGTGCTAGGGATCAAACCAAGGTGGGTTGTACAGCAGGCCAGTGCCTACCTGCTGTACTAACACTCCGGCCCCACCAGAGTGGTGGTTTTTATTGCAGCCCCATTTAATTCATCACTAAGGGTTCTGCATAAGTGAAATCTTTTTTGTGGGAAAATAAGGGAAGTCACTTAAGTGTAGTCAGCCAGCTGGGATTAAATGGGAGGATTTTCCCCAAATATGGCCTTGCCTCTGAACACATCGACACAGATGCAGGCACTTGGTCCACAGTATTCAAGCCCCTTAAGACTGTTCTCCTTCCACCAAGCAAGGAATAGCCAACGCCTGATTGCAGATGATAGAAAAGCAATTTACCTGGAAAGCTCTAAGTTGTGGCTGCAGTAGCTCTGGAATGCAAGCAAAACTTTGTCATTTGGTCATTGATTTCCTCACTCTCCAATAAGACATCATGGTGACTGAGAACAATATTACTAACCTATTCTTAAGATATTCCTGAGAGGGCAGAGCAATAGTACAGTAAGTAGGGCGGTTTGCCTTGTATGTGGTCACCTGGGTTCAATCCCCATTATCCCATAATGTCCCCCAAGCACATCCAGGAGTATTTTCTGAGTGCAGAGCGAGAAATAACCCCTGAGCATTGCCAGGTGTGACCCATAAAATATAATTATATAAATAAAAATATACAAATATATATATATATTCCCATGACCTAATATGTTTGAGGCTCTTATGTTCCTGGAGCATGCAGGTGCCCTTGGGCTCTACTAGCATGAGACAGGACATATGGAGATGTTACTGGAGCCCGCTCGAGTAAATTGATGATGAACGGGAAGATAGCGATAGTAGTGATATATTTCACTGATAACAAGCAGCTGTATGACAGGGCTCCTTGATAAAAACACATGCATAAAAGGCATGAGACTAGTCTCACAAAAACCCAGGGCCCCACCAGTTCCATATGGAGAGACTTTGGATGACCAGGAGGGTTTGGGAAGCCACGCACACCACATTTGGATGAGCAACTGGACACATTTACCCAACACCACTGAAGGACTGTCAACTTTGATTAAGTCTCCAAGCAAGTGTCAGTTCTCCAGCTGGTTCAGGATATGGCACAAGCACTTGGACATATGATCTAGCAGAATCATGAAGCTCAAAACATGAGGGCGTGGTGAAGACAGTGGGCAGACGGCTCCACCAGAAAAAAATTTTAAATGCAAGTTTCAGTTTGGGGATCCATGTCGTGCACTCTACCATAAATACATCATCTCTTTTTTGAGGAACAGCTTCTGGCTGGCAGAGATAGAAATGCCTGGGAGTGGGACTCTAAAAGCTAAGAGATCTGCATTGCCCTTATCAACTCTGTTATCTAATTCATGTGACTGAAAACTTCAGCTTGCGTAACAACACTAACACTCCCAAACCCAAGTGGAAGTGTTTGATCTGATATTGTACTATTGTACTCAGGCAGGCAGTGGAGACAATGGTGTGCTACACGGCAGGTCATCCACACTCTCAGGGCACCACAGGTACCTCCAGTGGCAATGCCGCCTCTACCAGATTTATAATAGCCTTGTGGAGAGTCGCTTCTGAAAAGCGCAAAGTATAGTTGCATGCAAGGTAAGTGCCTTAACCACTGGACCATCTCTTTAGCCCCTTAACACCACAGTATTTATGGTTAATGCAATGTTGCTGCAGCTTTGAAGAGTTTAACTCTGTACCTAGGGTTTTTCTCTCTAGTAACTATTTGTCTTCTATTTCAGGGCCCTACGGAGGTTTATCCCAAGCTACTGGTGTTCCCCATGGTTATGCCAAAATAGAAAAATAAATAAATAAAAGCCAAGACGGATCCATGCTCAGAAGGACACAGAATGATCCTTTCAGCATCCAGAATCCAGGAGCAAAATGTTCCCTCTGTCATCAGCACTTCAAAAGGATGCATTGTGGCCGTTCCCACTGAACAGTAAGATTTTTATTATAGAAAAGTCTTTATGTGGTTACTAAATTGTTGTGTTACAACTGATACTTCTGGCAGTGTCTGACCTACACTGGGAGAAGCTAATACACTGATGTTTATGACGGAAACCAACTTTTTTGCAGAAAGAAAAATGGGAGACTTTCTTGTTCTGAATCAAACCCTTCAATGAGAAAAAGCTGATGCATTTGTGAAATGTCTCCACCACTCTCTAGCAGATGCAGCAGGCGGTTTTATGATTCTCCTAGAATCACCGTGTGCTTCAGCTGACTTCCTCTTACCTTCTGCGACGCCCCAGAAAATCCTCTTATTTAACTTTACTGTAGGGAAACCAGCACCAGTCCCTACAGGAATGACACCTGCTCTCCCTTTATGACTGTGCAGAGACAATGCATTTATTCTGGCAGCTCCCGGGGGATTCAATCAGGCAAGATTCAACATGGGGAGTGGGGGGGGTGGGGGGCTGATTTGCCAAAATCAGACATTCGTTAAGTGAAAAAATTATGCGGGCACTTATTAGCATAAGTGCCTACAGACACAATTCTATTTTTTGAAGTTTACAGCTCTCTAAGAGCACTTCTTGCTAGAAGCTCTATTTAAAAATTACGAAAGGAATTAGCATACTAGCATCCACCTGAAAAGAAAAACAAGAACGGCAAGAGGGCCATTTGAGAAATCACAAGTTTTAAGCTAATTGCAATTCCCAAAGTAAACCCTAATGCAGAGAGGAAAGTCTCTAATGTCATCTTGGCTGCACTGTGGTTTCCAACTGCTCAAGCCAATAGGATGAATTCACCTCCCCTTCGCAGAGGCAGGCTTCCTGCCTCTCAGGGAGATTCTTTCTCGGTGCAGGGATCATGACTGAGGAACTTGAGTCAAGGACAAACGAAAACTCTTGTTTCTGCTGCTGTTTGTCTGCTTTTACCAAAACAATTTCTTTTTTTTTGGGGGGCACACCCGGTGACACTCAGGGGTTCCTCCTGCCTCTTCGCTCAGGAATTACTCCTGGCTGTGCTCAGTGAACCATATGGGATGCCGGGGATCGAACCCGGTTCGGCTGTTTGCAAGGCAAATGCCCTACCCACTGTGCTATCACTCTGTCTCCCCCAAAACAATTTCTTAGGGGGACACATGCATTTTATTTTTTCAGGAAAGGTGCAGATTTTGTACTCTTCATTATGTACTCTTCCATTGCTACAGCAAACAGGTGAAGCAGGATGCTTTCTTCCAAATGGCGACTAGAATGAGAGCAAACCTGGAAACAGCTGCAAGTAGCAGACCTGAATAAAAGGGTAAATAGATGCAGAATTTCTTGGCCTCGTAGCTGTCTGTTCAGGAAAATGCCAATGCTACTGACTCTTTTCCAGCAGCTAAAATGCAGTTGCCCAATTGTTTTGCCCTTTACTGAGATCACTAGAAGGAAAAACTTCTAACCCAAGCCAAACTGTCACTTCTAAAGAAATTCATGCACATGTATCTGTGATGACCGTGGAGCATGGAAGTCCCTTCTGGTTGTTGTATGCTTTATCCTCCTTGAACTGGTGAGACAATTTCAGGTTCTCTCTCCTCTCTCCTCTTCACTCCAGCAATCCTCCTTTCTAGCAAGCCCTTATAATCCCATCTACAGCTTGGCCAAGGGTTTCTCACTGAGCTCATTTCAACACCTGAAAACATTTACAGGGTATAGGTGCATCTCTGTTATATATATCAGGGCTGGAGAGATAGCACAGTGGGTAGGGCACTTTCCTTAATGCGACTGACCTGAGTTTGATCCCCAGTATCCCATATGGTCCCTGAGTATCTCTGTGTATGCCCAAACAACCCAAATGACCCCCACCCCCAAGAAAAGAGATTCATTGCTTTGTTTCAATATGTTCAAGTATTTCAGGAGTTATAGATAAAAATCAACACTGTGGGGATAATGAATGGTGATTCATCATCAGTCCTGAGACACAGAGAAAAAGCGCATTGAAATCAAGACAAGTTCCCGCTCTTGCCTGTGGTGTTAGTTGTTCCCCTACCATATTTATGTCCCGAATATGAGTGAACCCATTCTGTGTCTGTTCCTCTCCCTCTGACTCATTTTACTCGGCATGATGCTCTCCAGACCATCCACATATCAGCAAATTGCATGGCTTTATCTTTTCTCTACGGCTGAGTAGTATTCCATTGTACTATGTACCATAGCTTTTTTTATCCAGTCATCTGTTCATGGGCACTTAGGTTGTTTCCAGATTTTAGCTGTTGTGATGCCTAAAGGAGCGAAAGAAAAACTGAAAATAATGCCTGTCATAGAGACATGCCGGGAGGACAAGAGGGAAACTGAGGACATTAGTGGAGAGAAGTGGACACTGGTTGCAATATTGTATGCTAAAACTCAATCGTGTATAATTTTGTGACTATGATTCACAGTGATTCAATTAAAAATTTTACAAATATCAAAGACAAGATTTGATAGAAATAGGAAAGTATTGCTTGTTCATTATGAGAGTATCTGCTGCTTTGTCTCTTTCTCTTGTCTTTGGAATGCTTCCCTATTTTTTTAAAGTTGTTTTCATAAGAATAATAAATCAAAGAAGTTACCAGGTACTAAAATTCTAAAAGAAGAAATGGGGAACAAGAAGGGAAATGTCAGGGCGTCTTTCTTCTGCTGGACAAGTCAGTTGAAGAAAACTCTGAACAGCTCTTGCATCAGAGGGACAGTGATCTAGGGGGGTCCCTGGGAGCAATATTCTGATTCCAGTGAAGGAGGTGAGCCAAGATACTTATAAGCTCTAGAGAACCTTTAACACAGGAAGCTATTTATCATAACAAGCTTGGTTGATACTGTTCCCATACTGAACCAATTAGGTTCGCCTATTTCGTCATACTTCATAACTTGGGATGATAGGTTTCCAAGTATGGTACAGTGTAGTAATTGAATTTTGATCAAACACACATGGCCCATAACCCAGTATGTGAAATTTTCAGAACAGTTCACAGCTTTTAAATATCCAGTCAACATGTTGCCAAAAAGTACAGGATGTACTTGATGCAGGGGAGGGCCGAGGCTTGGTAGAGCTGTAAAACAAATATTTTTGTTCTTGTTCTCTTCTTATTTTTCAAATGGCAGTGCAGAAAGGCCATGGGATATCATATCATAACTCAAGTCTTCCTCTTTCTTGCTCCGCATGTGCATAAACATCTCTGAGTCTCATTGCAAACCACCAGTGTGTGCATGTGTGTGTGTGAGAGAGAGAGAGAGAGACAGAGTAGAGACAGAGACAGAGACAGACTCTTTTGTTGCTGATGTGATACACACAAACGCAAGCTGGTCATGGTTCTTGCTACTGAGCTGTCCAGTTTCTCCAAAAACAACTATTAAGCAAGTGGAGTTATAGGAAAATCTGACTCAAGAGGAGCCAAAGTGATAGCACAGCAGGAAGGGCATTTGCCTTGCATGTGGTGAACCTGGGTTCAATCTCCGGCATCCTATATGCTCCACTGAGCACCACCAGGAGTAATTCCTGAGTGCAGAGCCAGGAGTAATCCCTGAACATTAGCAGGTGTGACCCAAAAAAGCAAAAAAAAGAAAAAAAGAAATCTGACTCAAGAGATACGATCAGGGGTTGGACCAATTATACAGCAGGTAGGGTGTTTGCCTTGCATATGGCTGACCCTGTTTTGATCCTCAGCTCTCCATATGGTCCCCAAGCCATCCAGGAATGATCTCTGAGCACAAAGCCAGGATTAAGTCCTCAACACTGCTAGGAGTGACTCAAAAAAAAAAGCAAGAGAAGAGGTGATCAAGGCCTTTATGTGCTTAGCTGTATGAGGAGATAGACAAGCAAAGACAGACAGACAGACAGACAGACAGATAGATAAATAAATGAATGAATAACTGAATGAATGAATAAATAAACACATGAAAAACAGTCCTGGGCTGGAGAGACAGTACCACGGGTAAGATGCTTGTCTTGCAAGTAGACATCCAGAATTGAATCCTTAACATCACATATGGTGTCCTGAGCACCACCAGGACACTCCTGAGCACAGAGCCAGGACTAAGTCCGGAGAACAAGGTGTGGCTCCAAGACAAAACAAAATTGTTCCAATCTATGGTCACTCACAGAAAGGGAAAATGGCCTCGGGAGGGAGAATAAAGGAGTTTTGACTTATCCAGGAGATTTAGAGTGAGACAAAATGCACTTTACCTCCATGGAAGTACCCTCAGAATTGACTTCTGGAAGATGAGACGTGAACCAAGAAAGGGAACGAATATTCCCAAGAAATAGCAGTATGTGGATAAACCATGAAGTAGGTCAGACTCGGACAATTCAAGATGCTGAAGGCCGGTGTATTCAGTGATAATGAGGTTAAACAGATGATGGGAGAGAGCAGGTACAGGAGAAACGCATTGCTTTTTGTTTGTTTGTTGTAATTGTTTTTGTTTTGTTTTAGACCTCGGTTCTGATCTTGGCACTGCATATGGTCCACCAAGCACCACTAGGGGTCATCCTGAGCAGAGAGCCAGAGTGAAAAAACAGTTCTCCAGCCTGGACTGCCCTGTACTACATGCAGAGTGACCACCACCTCCAAAATAAAGTGTGTGTGTGTGTTTATGGCTTTACAAGTGACACACATGTGTCCATGTGTACTGTATATGTATCCTGCATGTGTTTGCGTGTGTACATGTGGGTGGGTCCAATGCGGATCAAGAGAGAGAGATGTACATGGTAATGGCTACGCCAACAGTACTTAGACAGGAGGAGGAGGCGTCCCAGCTCTGCATAACCAGCACAAGAGGAACATATAATCCTCCAGGGAGATCTGAAATATGAGCCAAGAGAAAAGACTCCAGAGAAACTGCATTGAAGAGCAGTCTTGAAAGACCAACCAAGCCAAGTGCCAGAGAGATAATCCAATGTATAGGGCACTTGTCTTACATGCATCTGACCCAGACTCGATCCCCCCGCACTGGAGATGGTCACCTGAGCCTGGCCAGAAGTGATCCTGACCAGACTCGGGGAGTAAGCCCTGAGCACAGCTAGGCATAGCCCAGAGACCAAAATTAAAATATCATAAAAATAAAAGATTTTAAAAGAAATAAAGACCAATTCAAGTTCTAACTAGAAAAGAGGTTGGGGGTAGAATTCCAGGAGAGGAAAAGAGTAAAGTCAAATCTGAAGGGTCTTAAAGAACACGGACCAGGGGCCAGAGTGATAGTTTAGTGGTTAGGGTGCTTGCCTTGCACACGACCAATCCAGGTTCAATTCCTGGCACCTATATGGTCCTTTGAGCTAGACAGGAGTGAGCTCTGAGCACAGAGCCAGGCATAATCCCTGAGCACTGTTAGGTGTGGCTGCCAGACAAAAACACAACAACAAAAGAACACAGGACCCTCAGGGCCCCGGTCATATTCTAAAGGCTCTTGAAGGCACTGCTTCCAACGTGGAACATTCACCCACTCATCCTGAAGCCTGTAAAAACCAGTGTCTCATCTCATCTCTCTGCTCTCACCTTTGAGAATTCTAACTACGTGCCCACTCCACCCACTGCCTCTCCCAGTGGCTTCCGCTGAAATCCCTCCAGTGTTCAGACAAGCTTTGGGTCTATTGCTCCAGGCTCGTCCTCTCTTCTGCGGTCAGCAACGGTCCCACAACTTGGCGGTGGCCACAGGTCTCAGCTTCTTGAAAAAGCTTAGAGACCTCCTTGGTGGCCCAGGGCACACTTCTGCGGTCTGGCGGGTAGACAGAAGGCAAAGACTGACAAAGTGGTCTCCAGACTGATTGATCTTGTCCAACAAGCAAAGCGAGTGACCACCACCTCCAAGAGAAAGTGTGTGATGTGTGTATATGTGCGTCTGCAGCGCCCCGTGTGTACGTAGGTGTCCCGCCTGTGTCTGCGTGTGTGCACGTGGGTGTCCAATGCGGATAGGAGAGAGAGAGGTGCCTGGAAATGGCTATGCAGAGGGTCCTTAGAGAGGGAACTGTCACACCCCCACCCCAACCCCCACCTCTCTCCAGGCACTGCAAACACAGCTGTGGACAAGGAGACAGTTGATGCTTCCAAGGAAAGAGATGATGCTGTTTGGGGGCGGGGGGGGGGGGCAGGGAGCGTCTTTCTCAAACAGCCACTCAGGACCCGGCCTGTCCAACACCTGGAAAAAGAAAAAATGTCGGAGGTGGGGGTGGGCGAGTCTGGCATTTAAAAAAAACAACTTCGCGTTAAGGAAAATCTTTCCAGGCCCAGCCCAAGGGCCACTTTAAGACCATTTGTCAGAGGCTAAGGCAGATCCAGCTGCGGGGGCGGCTGTTCCCCTGCTCGCATCCTGATGACGCAGAGAGGCGAACTCCAAGCCCCAATGCACAGAACGTCCTGGACAAGCTCCTGTATCTGTTTCCCGGCTGCAAAGCGCAGGTTGGTGAAGGGTCCTTCTAAAGGCAGCAGAGGCGCCGCCCCCGAGCCCCCAGCAAGGCCGAGCCAAGCCTTAACCCCAGCCTCAGGGGGTCTCGGGGTCCGCTGCGGCCCGCTCCGGAGAGGGGCGTGCGGGGAGCGGGGAACTTGCCCAGGGAAACGAGCCGGTGTTTCAGTGGATGAAAACCAAAGCAAGGAGGTATTTTCGGCGTCGTTTTAATCGCAAACGAGCACGAAGGCGGTCTGTGCCTGCGTGCAACGTCGAATACCACTGATCGCTAGTTCGGAAATTTCCATTTTTGTCATTTGCTTTCCTTTGGGAAGCCAAGACTGGGGAGAAAGCTGGCAGCCGGCTGGGCGTCTGGCACGGTCTCGCCGCAGACTCACTCGGCTGGGACGAGGCGCAGCCCGCGGCCGGGCGCGTGGCTCCACCGGCAGGAGCCGCGGGCAAGTCGCGGCACCGCGGCCCGCACCCTGGCAGTGGCCTGGCGTGCGGGAGAGGCCCTGCCCTCCAGTTCTGTCCCCCGCCGCCAAGAAATGGGGGTGGAGGGGACCGCAGGTCCGCACCCTGGCAGTGGCCTGGCGTGCGGGAGCGGCCCTGCCTTCCAGTTCTGTCCCCGCCGCCAAGAAATGGGGGTGGAGGGAACCACGGGGTCTCCATCACCTCATGGAGACCCGCAGAGCAGATTCAAGCTCAGAAGGGGCTTTGCAGGAGAAAAGACAACCAGCTTCTTCCTCTCAACGCTCAGGGGGCCCAAGCTCAAAGGCAAGCTCCCTGGAGGGCAAAGGCAGTGCCCCGACCGACCGGGCTTGTGCCCTGCTGTGCTTTGAATGAATGAATCAACAGCTGGAAGGCCCCCAGGATAACCCAGTCTGTCCCCCTGAGACCCACTGTCATGCAAGCAAGCCCCGTTCCTTCCCCGCCCCCAGGCATTTTTGCTCCTGGCTAATAATTGCTCACCTGCACCATCCATACTGGCTCAGCGCCCCCCTCCCCGGGGCATAGCTCTAATTAAGAACCAACAGGCCCTAAAGTTTGCAGGTGAATACACACACACACACACACACACACACACACACACGGGGGAGGGGGGCACAAACACCAGTTTATCTACTAGAACTGGTTTGAGTCTAATTTCCTTTTTTTTTCTTTTGCTTTCTCTTTTTTCTTCCTTTCTTCTTTCTCCTTTCCCTTCTTTCTATCTCTATCGTCTATCTACTATCTATCTCTCTATCTCTCTCTATCTATCATCTATCATTTATCTATCTATCTATCATCTATCTATCTATCCATCCATCCATCCATCCATCCATCCATCCATCCATCCATCCATCCATCCATCTTTCATTCTTGGACACCCCCAGCTGTGCTCAGGACTTTATCCTGGCCCTGTACTCAAGTCTCACTCCTGGCCAACTCTGCGGACCATGTGAGGTATCATGTGATCAAACCCAGGTCGACCCCATGCAAGCAAAGTGCCTTAGCCACCGTACACTCCAGCCCCTGGTATCTATTTTCCAAATGGTTGCTCTGCTGATTGACTGAGCTGAGGGGTTCTCTCAGGAATCTGCACCCCCACCCCACCTCCCACCTACCTGTTCTCCTGTCTCTGAGCTTATTTCTGCCTCGGTTTCTACCCAGGCCACAGCAGCAGCTCTGATTGCTTTCTGCTAAAGAGCAAGCCTGGAGCTGATCCCACATGGTTTCTGGACCTAGGAATTCCTGTCTTAAAGGCTAAAGGACAGAACCCTTAAACGTGCAGGTTAGTGTGCTACTGGCAGGTGCTTTGCCCTGGCGGCACAGGTGTCTAAGAGGCGGCACTGAGCACACCTCATCCCAAGTGCTTAATAGGCACTTACTCCGCTTCCTGACTACAGCCACAGAGACGCTCCCTTACCAATTGAAAAGGCATTTTGGCTGCAGGCAGTTAGCACTCTGCTTCCACAGGAGAAGGTGAAGCGCCTTTTTCTACGGGGACGCCATCTGCACTATGTCAGAGGAACGTGATCCAGGGAAAGCGGGAGACACTCCAGAATCCTCCACATTCTAACCACAACCCATCTATAAAATGGAAATAATACTGACATGACATCGGAAAGGATTAGAAATGAATCACTGCTACCATAATGACTACGATCTTAATAACAGCATTAAATTATTATCAAGTGCTTACTGTACGCCAGCCTCCTTCCCAACTCTGTTGCATGCACTATCCAGTTCATCTTTGCAACCACCTTGTGGGTTCCAATTGGTGTCCCCATTTTCCTGAGCAAAGAGCCGCAGCTCAGAGAGGGGAAACTGCTCCCCGTGCAGTGAGGCTGCCCCTAACCCCTAGCTGACTCTGGTCTCCCAACATGGTCAAAGGATCCACCCCTCCATGTGACATCTATATGGTGGGCATTGAAACCCCACTGGGTTCTCATGGAAATCTTACACTTTCATCAAAAAACATCATCCACTTTCTAGCTCTCTCTCGTTTAAGCTCAAAAGGTCTTCAGTCAAGTTCCTATTTGTCCCTTTCAAGGACAGTGATTCAAGTCCCCAAGCTTGGTCACAGCTGGCGCACTCTCTTGCTCTCCGGAGGACATTTATCCATGTCTGCAGATAATTGGAGTATCACAGCAGAAGGACAGAGAATACTAAAGGCACCTCACGAGCAGAAGGTGCTACTGAGCATCTGACAGCACCAGAGTCCACACAGAGGTATAGGCGCTGGCTTGTCATGGGCGGCGAGTTATGCTTTCGTCCCTGGCACCACATGATCTTTGGGGTATTGCACAGATCTCAGGACAGCCCCTTAGTGCTGGGTCCCTTTAACAGATTTAAGAGAGTCCCTTAAAGGGATGGCTTTTTCTTCTTAAAGAGATGGCCAATATCCAAATTATGGGGACATATAAGAGTTGGCAAAAACAGTGGAGGAGTCCGTTGAGACTGGGTTCTCAGCCTGGCTGGCAGGAGTGAGTTGGAGGAGCAGAGAGCCTGAGAGGACAGAGAGTTAGAGGAGCAGAGAGAAGGGTTGGCTGAGCCTGCCTAAGGAGGAGCAAGGAAATAGTTTGAAGAAAGTATTAAAGGGAGTTCAGAGCTTCTGGACTGGTTCTGTACCTGATACTGTCAGTTAGTCAGCCACACAGCTGAAAACTGACCCCTTAGTACAGAGTGGGTGCAGTGGATCCAAACCAAAAATATATTTGTGTATGTATCCTACAATACTATCTTACAATGAAAAATCATTCCACCCAAAGTGTCAATAGTCTAAAAGGTGTCAGGGGGGCGGGAAGGACAGGGGTGGAGCAATAAGACAGTGGGTAAGGTGCTTGTTTTGCACGCAGCTGACTCTTTGGTCCTCAGCATCCTGTGTGGTCCCCTAACACCCCCAGGAGTGATTCCTGAGCACAGAACCAGGAGTAAGCTCTGATAGAGCTAGTGCGATTCTCCCTGGCCCCCAAAAGGTCAGTAGTGAAAGCCTGGTGCAGGACTTGAAAGGGAGTGAGACGGAAAGTAGCATCATCTAATGCCATAGACAGGTTGATAATCTGAAGCCCCAGGTTTACAAAGAGAACAAAGTGCTACAAGCACAAGTGGTTCCTGCAGTCCACAAGGACTATGTTTCACTGCAGGCTTTGCTGAAGGAGGAAGCCTGGCAGCACAGAGAGTGCCAAGAGCTGGATTCTGGACGAAAAGGATACGAGGAGCACTAAGTTATTTTCACTGGTGACGAGAAGTGGAGAGAAAAGGGGCAGGCTTAGAGGGGTGGCCAGTCCCCAAGCCTTGAGTGCAAAACTTTGAACTTCACTCATAAGCCCTGGGACATCTCACGTTTCACACACAGGAGTAATATGACATTTTACTCAGAGGAGATACATCCGGCAGCTTAATGAGGATGGAATAGGAGGAAGTGGAGATGGACAGAAAGCTGTGTCTCAATGCTATTGACCAAGATGGAGCTCCGGAGGAAAAAAAAATTAACTGCTTATGTAATTATTCAAAGTGGTCGATAACTGAGTGGTGATTGCGACTCAAGCTCTAAGTTAAACACACTATATATAAAACCTTTCTTGCCCCTTGTCATAAGGATGTCCCCCTTTTACAGGCCATGAACAGTCTGGGTGGAGAGTGACAAACTTGGAATCTACCTACCTTTGCTCTGAACCACTTTTTACATTGGATTCTGCTTGGAATCTTCTCAGTCAAAGCAGGAAGTTCTTCCTTCTTAGATGATAATAAAAGAAGGCAGCCCAGAGCCCCCAGCCCTCACTCCCACACCTGGGGAAGGGCAGGCCTTGGACAAACAGCCTCCAGAGCCTTGGCAGATAGAGCTGTTTGCTGGTAGACAGGGATGTTTCCGGGGCTAATTGTGAGGACTGGAAGCTAAGGCCAATCCCCACCCTGCATACAAACGCATCTACAAAATAGAGTCTCTGCAGCTACTCAGGGTTAAATCCATCCTTCCCTGGAGACTGGTGAGTGTGTACAAAAAACAGAACATGGTCTGAGATGTGTGAAGCAAAGCTCTGTGAATGCCAGGCCTCCCCAGCCTGAGCAGGGAGCGAACAGGAGAGATGAATGAAGTGGAGAGAGGAAGGCAGTGACTCAGAGATTCCTTGTTTACTTGGCTCTCGAGCAGAACCTAACTGGACGCAGTTGTGTGTTCTGCTTTTGTTTCACAGCCTTTGGCCACAGGCAGGGGATGGAGTGGGAAAGTGTCAGCCCTCGCCAGGTCCTGGTGGGTGGCAGCGGTGGATAGGGGAGGCGTCAACAGCAGGGCAGCCTCACCCACGGCACTGGCAGAAGTGGCCAGTTTTGGGTGGTCAGCCACTGGCATGTCTTGATCGACTCAGGACACTTTGTCTTCAAGGAAGATTCATTGCAACAACTATAGGAAGAAAAGACAGAGAAGGAGACCACCAACACTTTGAGAGCATTTCCTGGCAAATTGGCAGGACTCTCTGAAGAAATAAAATGCAGGGAATTCTCAGGAAGAGTCAGCGGCCTTCTAGCCTTCGGCGGCTGTCCCTGTGTTTCTGCGTGATTGCAGCATGACCTTTAAATGCTTTGGAAAGTTATGATCTAAAACTTAAAGGTCAAATCTTCCAAGGTTCCATTCCTCTCTTTAA